>JANTPZ010008892.1:0-10881 GCA_025593235.1 Vachellia pachyceras
GTCACCGTGAATCTCGTGGATAGCCGTCGAGCATTGCTGGGTCGCCATCGTTGCTGGAGTTCGCCATCGCCGCCATTGAGCGTTAGATCTGGGTTATCGTCGAGCTGCTGCTGGGTCGCCATCGCCGCCGTCATCATGGTCAGAGGTCTGGAAGTCGTGGCCGACGATGAAGGTGTCGCTGGAGGTCGAACATGAACTTGTCGCTCATCGTTGCTGGAGTCGTCGAGGTCGCCGTCGTTGCTGGGCAAAGGTGGAATTGTGCAGGTGGAATTAGAAATCTCAGCTTCTGGGGTGGAATTGAAAAAGGTGGTTTTTGGTAGATATGGAAATGGAATTGAATTCCATTTCCATCCAACCAAACATGCATGGGTGATGGAATTGGGTTCCATTTCCATTTCCATGGACCCAATTTCATCATACCAAACGGGCCCTAAAAGGATTTGAGAAGGCAAGGGACTGGAATAAATACGTGCAGAAAAGTACAGTTGATTATCTACACACACATAACTTCCAATCTCCGGATTAAAATAAAATAAATGAATTATTTAAAAATATTTATTAATGCATATCACTAGATTATACAACTAGTATATGAATCAATTTAGAGCAAAATAGTAAATAAAGTATATTTTTAGTCCTTTATGTTAGCACTTTCAATCCCTCAAACTTAACGCCGTTAGTTTCTCTCAACGGAAATTGGTGACTTATCAAACTTAACGCTGTTATTTTAAATCTTTTTTATTTTACACAGTTTAAAATATCAAATTTATTATATTATTAAATTGAAATTAAAATGTGAGTATGCTTTATCAACGTCTTATTGTACAATCTTCAAGTAAATTTGATAAGTCAGCAATTTCCGTTAAGAGAAACTAACAAGGGATTAAAAATGTACTTTTAAAACTTAAAGGGCTAAAGTAAAACCTGACTCAAATATAAAGGACTTAAAGTATTATTTAGCCTAAATATTTTAAAGTGATTTATTTATTTTTCTTAATCTTACGAAAACAAGTTAATAGACTCTTTTATTAAATACTTTTAAGTATTATAAAAAAGGGAAAGATTAAAAATAGAATAAAAATTTACCTGTTTAAGGGCATTCTAATAAAGGACACTGTTAAAAAGTAGAAAGAAGATAACAGGGTATGCGAATTACCATATTTTCACAAGTTCGTACAAACTCTTGGCTCTGGACAAATTGCAGGTTAAGCTGAAGCCTTTTATTTGGGCCAAAATTAGGTTGCAGTTTAGATCTCTGAGGTAATAAGAAGATACAGTACCTGAAGAAAAGATACCATACTGGCTCACATTGCAGTTTCTTTTCTTTTTCTTTCTCTCACTTAGATTGCAGTTCAGATTCGTCCATACATTTAAAAATAAATAAATGAGGTATATAATATTTGATTCTTTAAATTTGTCATCGCTTTAATTTTAATTCATTAAAAAGGTAAAATGAACCAGACTTTTATTGTATTGTATAAACCAATATTTTAAATAAAATTAAATTTAATTGATCAAAGTCAGTGATTATAAATTTAAGGGATCGAAACCAAACGAAAATAAATTTAAAAGACAGAATATTATACACTAAAGTGAAAGCTTAAATTATAAAAGGTTCAGTCAAAGTGGAAGGTGAAAGATTAGGACTTAGGAGAAGCAAACCAAGAGAAGTGGCACCATCTCATACCTTCAAGTGTTGAAGAATTCAATGGCACTGTTGAATTTGAGTAGTAGCCCCATGATGTTGTGCATGTAATATTTTTCCTTGCAAATCAAATATAATGGCGAGGCTGATTATATATATATATATGTATATATATCTATCTATAGGACCAACACTGTGCCTTTCCAATGTTTTGATCAAAAGAAGTGGTTGCTAAATTGTTTGAGATTGTGTTACAGGACATTATTCTTAAACATTCAACCCGAGACAATTCCAAAAGATTAAATAAAACCCTTAAAAAATTGCATTGTAAATGTTGGGGTGCTTTGATCCTTCAGCCACAATGCCTTATTTGGGGGGTTTGGCAAAGCGATTGAACACCCCAAAAGCACGTTCAACAGTGTTTTTTCGTAAAATGAGATAATCTTCTGCACGCATTTGCCTCGTAAATGGTAAAAATACTTCTCCATCGTTTTCCTAAACGGGCCCATTTACAACAGCAAGCAATACATACGCATTGGTACACGAAACCCGTCTTTTGATACACACACGTTCACATTTTAGCAAACTTATTATGTGCATATTTGGAAATATTTTAAATGTGTGATTTTACAAAAGTCGAGGTAAATATGTTAAAAGAGTTTCATTTTGACTTGTGTGCAACGTAATTTATGAATAGTTCCAAACAAGCACCAGTAAGGTTGAAGAAATGTTCCTAAAGAAATTATGTGTCCAAAAAAACTCCGATCACTTATTCTGAGAGTTGTACTTTTTTTATGAATGGCTGAATTGGTATATGTTTGGAATCTCCTTTGTAATCACGTTTCCACAAATCAAAACAAAACTCATTTCATGTATTTACTTCGACTTATGTGAAACTATTCCCCATCGGATTCCCAAACACACATAAGGAACCTGTTTGGAAAAACTGTGCAGAAATGCTTTTACTGTTTACGAAGTAAATATGTTAATGATATTATCTTGATTTACGGAAAAACACTATTAAACATGTGTTTGAAAAGGTCAAACGCTCTTCCCAACAAACACTTTTAACTACCAAATGGGATTAAGAATAGTGATGCCACTTACTTAGCATGTTCCCAAATAAACCAGTCATACCCTTCCTTCACTCAATACTCACCAAATTAGTTCGTCTTCCTTTTGTGTGCTAAGATTGCACATTCAGTGCCTAGTTTGATTCACTTTTCCATAAATTTGTTTTACACTGTTCAAGGTAAACATGTGAAAGATTTTTATTTGCAAAACATTGATTAAAGTGATTTAAAAAAAAGGTGATTTTTAAAGTATCCGGATAAGCAACCAAATGTCACTATATATCTTCCTTTTTACAAAAAAAAATTTGTTGATGATTTCTCAAAGGAATATAAATAATTTAAGGGAGAAATATTTTATTTTTTAAGAAATATTGAAATATGTTTTCTAGTGCTTAATTTTTTTTTCAAACAACTGTATAATATTCCGTATCTTTTGTTAAATTTGGATATTACTGATAATATTTTCTGCGTTTCTACCTTCAAACTCAAACCCAAAATCTCTATTTAAGCTGTTATGACCACTTTCATTGAGTTGGGACCATGAACTTTAATTAAAATGTTTAATCTCTACCTATAAACAATATACTTGTATTTTTATTAAAAAAATACAATATCAAACAATATTGGAAAGTAATGATCGTTTTTCTCTTTCTTTGTTTTTTTTTACCCAGGATGATGTGTTTTCAACCGCACAACAACAATGGCTAGTTTTACCCCTCTTCTATTTATAAGACAGCTTTTTAAAAAAAAAAAAAAGGTTTAAAACAGTTATTTGGAATTTTTTTAGTCATAAGAATCTAAATTCAAATATTGGTACATTTTACATATGAAATTATTTAAAATACTGATACTTTCTTTATATAAAAACACATCAAATTCTTATAGCGTTGAAATTTTCAAATAGGTAACCTTACGCAGTTTTTCATTCAATTTATTCTATAAATGTAAAATTTCAACCCCAATAGCCAATAAATGTTGATCTAATTAGTAAGAAATTAGTTTATAATATATAAGATCATGTTCAAATCCCATTATAAGCTTTTTTTTTCTTTTTTTGAGTCTGAAGGCGCGATAAGTCCGATCCAAGTTCCAACTCACCTGACTTTTCTAAAAAAGTTATCCCTAATTTATCATCTCACGTTACTTCAACAAGAAGCTAAATTCGGATGAAATTGAAGAAAATGATCTCTTTTATATAAAAATAGAAGATCCAGAGAAGGGGGATATATAAAAAAAGGAGGAAAAGACCGAAAAGAGTGACACCGAAAACTTGGGGAAGCTTATCCGTTTAAGATATTATTTATTATTTGGGCCAAATAACGAAATCCATTTGCCGCATTTACAACAGTCTCTGTAACAATCACGCTTCGAATAAGCGCGTGGCTCATAATGACCATCGATGGTGCTTTCGACCTTTTCTTCCTTCAATGCCAATCGATGGCTCAAGGTGTCCGCGTGGCGAGACCACTCTCGGGATGGTAGTATCTCGCGAAATGTCCAAAATGGATTCCAAGATACTTTTCTTTTCTTTTCTTTTTTGTTTTGCCAACTGACCCTTGTCCTTTTTTTTTTTGATAGACAATCCTTGTCCTTTTTATTTCATCACTTTTTAACCATTTTATTAAATCTATTATTAGTATTTGTAGTTCAATAATCAAGCACACATTAATCTTAGCTTATCCCTATCGCATCAAAAAACTTGTCATTTAATGTTGTTATGTATACATAGATTAATAAAGTTAGCCCTAAAAATATTTATGAACTTTTATTGAATGAATGTTCAGCATCATGTATTTTTTATGTCAAAATTACTTAAAAATATTCAAAATGTGAAATTAACATAGCATCCTTAATTTTTGTTATGAATCTGTATTATTTTTGTATAGGCATAATTATACTTAGCAGCTTTAACATTTTTTCTCACATTTTAAATATTCATAAATAGGATTGGGAATGTAGGCCAACTTGTCAACATATATATATATATATTTTAAATTTTTAAAAACTTAAATTTTCTTTTATTCTTTTTTATATCAGATTGTATAATCATATGATTTTTTTCACAATAAATTCTTAATAATAACATTTTTTCAAGTTTTTTTAAAAATATGAGTATTAATGTTTTGTTGTAATTTAAATATAGTATTATAGAAAGTTGATATAAAAAATAAAATATTTTATACTATTTTTGAATGTATTGTATTATTTATAAAAATAGAATTTAATAAGGGGATATAATTTTTAGTCTCTAAATTTTTTTAATTGTCCAATCAGTTTTTAAAAATTAATTTAATATAACATAACCCCCATAATTTATTGAATTGGAGGATTATAAAGGTTAAATTGTAAGATGAAATTTTGAAAATATTTTTGCCTTCTTCTATCTTTCTCCATGTAGACCGAAAGACCCGAACGGTAATACTGAGGTGATCGCTATCAAGACGGTCCCTATCTCCATTAAAAAAATTATTTCTTTCAGTTTTCACCATTAAAAAAATGATAATGGCTATTTGATTATATATCATTACAGATATGTCCTACGTGATCGGCTCAACTACTTGTTTTCCTTTTACTATTATATCAACAATAACACTCCAACATATATTAATATATGTGTGCGCATTCATGTCTTCGTAACTTTTCAAAACCGCCATTATGTATTATCACCCAACATACAACTATTTATTTCCATAGATAATCTGTTAAATATCAGATTCTGGTTCGGTTCTCTACCTTAACTACAGAAAAAAGGATTGATCGAATTCTATTAAAACTGTCATTTATCAAAGAATGACTCTGATTATCAAATGATTGAACAATCGGGAGCAATTTACTTACGACACTTAGTTGACATTCATAAAAGGTATCTAATGAATTATGAGTTCAATACATCCTGTTTAGCAGAAAGACGGATATTCCTTACTTATTATCAGACAATCACTTATTCACAAATCCTTTGTGAGGCTAATAATTTTCATTTCCCATCTTATAGAAAACCCTTTGTGAGGTAGTACTGGGGCCAACCCGCCTACCATTGATAGGTGCCAGCCCGCCAGGCGGCAGGTTCAACCTAGCCCGCCAACCCGCCACATATTTGTTTTAATTTTTTTATTTTAAAAATAATATATTATAATTTTTCTTACTTTTACTAATAAAAAAGTATGATTAATAATACTTAATACATTAAAAAATAATATAAAATATTTTATTTTTTATATCAACTTTCTATAATAGTATATTTAAAATTATAACAACACATTAATATTTATATTTTTATTTTAAAACATGAAAAATATTATTATTAAAAATTTATCAGTAGAAAAAGAATAACATGAGTTAATTAATATGATATAACTATGCAACCTTATAAAAAAAATTGGATAAACAAGAAGCAAAAAAGAAATTTAATTTTTTTAAAAAAAAATCAGCCCGCCAACTCGCTAGTGGCAACCAGCTCACAACACTGGTAATACCCTTAGGGGTATTTTAGTGATATGATCTATAGGAGCTGGATGATCCTATTAGGTCAAATATCTAGTGACAAACTCCTATATTCCTAACCCTGTTTGAAACCACATTTGGAAAAACCAAACATATGTTTAACAATGTTTTTTAACAAAATGAGATAATCTTCTTCACACATTTATCTTGTGAATGGTAAAAGTACTTCTCTACCGTATTCCCAAATGGACCTGATATAACAAGATGGAATAAGTTTATGATAGAGTTAGTCCATTACGTAAACACATGATGATTTACATGGACCCTTCTCTGATTTGAAGTTAATATGTGAATATGTGATACGAGTCTTCTTTATATTTACTCAAAAATAATCTTATTTTGGGAAATGGACAATGCAAAAGTCTAAAAATTGAGAACTAGACAAAGATTACAAGACACGGACATCACTCCCCCTCTCATTGCATTAGGATGTAATGTATATACCTCCACTTTCTAAAGAAAGACTGTTACCTTTTTGGAAAAAAACAATTAAAAAGGCAGACATTAGTAATAGAAACGTAAATATATATAGAATCGAACCAACTAATAATGTGCACGTTTGAAAAACCATTAGGAGAATACATTTTGGTATAAAGAATTTATGTTTAGATAAACGTTGGATTCACAATACATTTATTATACTACAAATGAGTTTTTTTTACTTAAAATGTATTTTAAAAGAGGAGTTACCAAACGTTATAATCTACAAACTAACGGTACTTTGGATCCAATAAGAAGTTACCAAATACGCGCAATGACTCAAATATGATTGAGTCCATCAGAAATATCCATGTGCTTGCAAAAAATACCATAACACACACATACACACATATATATATATCTATAGTGTGTATGAATATTTGTGTATTCGTGAGCCGCACCCCGAAAACAATCTCATTATTTTAACATATCGAAGTTTAGGGTTTGGCAGATCCCAGGAGCCTTAATTTTCTCTTGAGCACCGAAATAGGAAGGTATTTGTTATTTAAGACCTCAAAATCTTACATTATTATTAATAAGGACAATGGTCTTCAATAGGAACTTACCTCATCTGTGAGATTACCAAAACGCTCATGATTTCTTAAAATCCAAAACATTCCAAAGTTTTCTTGTATAATTTGTGAAATCACTCGCTTAGCTCGTACAATTTTTTTGTAAGCACAGGTTTCATAATCTAAAAACAATTTTGTTTAATGTACTATCGAGCATTAAACATGGGTATTTCTCTCAAAGAAAAAATTTAAAACTTGATTTGTTATATTGTGAAATATTAATCCCTTCTGCCATTAGATATTACGAACTTTTGAATATTTGAATCTCAAAAATTTGAATTTAAGTAAACATGAGTATTTTGGTAATTATGTGAATTTGATGTCCCTGATAACGAATATATACTCACCGCCTTATCCGTAAGGGTAATTTCCCCCTCGTGCATGAGCATGACATGTATCCATGGTATTAAGTAATCCGTGAGCCATTCAAGAGTCTGTTTCATGATATGCTTGTTATATATTGCAATAAGAAGTAAATACCACTGATTATATATATATATATATATATTACAATTGGCTTATTATTATGAATTTTAAGCGTATTTTGATAATAATAAAAAAACAATGTATCAGAACTACTTATTCCATGGCTGGGTAAAAATTTTAAAATGTTTTACAATCATAAAGATTATGGATGTATGGATGCATGCATGCATGCCCATGGATTAATATATAATAGAGAAAGGATGAGGAGCATATTGATTTCTTTTTTATGGTTTTTGTGCCCCCATGTGATTGCCCAGTACTATTCCATGTGACTCTACCACATGAATTAAAAAAGCACAGAAGTTAATACAATAATAAAATTGGATCACTAAAAGAAAAGAAACAGGGATCACTACTAAATCATTTAGTACAAGAGTTAGATAGGACATAAAATAACATAATGTCATCTTATTATGTGTGAAATAATGACATGTTTAAGTAATATATGGTTTTTTTAATTGAGTTTATGATAAGAATGTGATTTTTAATGAACACAAGTCTTCATTTATAGTACACATGTTGTCATATGTTTATGGGCTGGTTTGGCACTCAGTTTGAAAAAGCTAAAAATCCATTCAACAGTATTTTTCTGTAAAATGAGACAATATTCTCCATATATTTACCTCGACTTACGTAAAAGTATTTCTTCACCGTATTGTCAAACAGAACTACGTATCTCTCTTATTTTGATTAAAATAATTGATACGAAGAATATAAGGTCGTTTTTCCTTATAACAACATGTTTATGTTACTGCTTTTTCCAATTAAATTGAGGCAGCGGTGTATAACTTATTTACCCTTTTACATATTCCTGTTTTTTTTTTGGCCAACCATACTCCTGTTATTGATACCCCAATTAAAAGTTTGATTATTCTAATCCGATAAAATAATATTTCAAGTATATAAATTGAAATACCTAAGTTTATTCTTCAAATTTTTTAAAAAATCTATTTTTCCTTAAAAAGACATGAATCTATCCGTTCCTACAGGAAGTCTGATGCACTATGCCATCTTTTATTGAACAAGTGATTGTTAAAGGGATTTGAGACATACAGCAACAACTACCTCAGATGCAATTGACTACATAGATTATACAAACATCATTGTGTTTTATCAATAACAGTATAAGCAATACTTATAACATTATGAAAGGGATAAGTGGCTGTAATTTATAGTACAAGCCTTATAATTTATTCATTCATTTAGAATATGAAAAGGTAGTAGAGATTCACAAGAAAGGAGAAAAATGAAATCCCATGCAACACAAAAATTGTGCGTCTCTCAAACACGAGTTCTTAACATTTTTCTTTACAGTCATGACATTCGAAGTGATTCAAAACATCTACTACAGACCTTTACAACTTCATTAAAAAAAAAAGCTAGTGCATAAATTTATCTCAGCTTGGGCATCAGGCGTCCTCATTCACAGCCCCAGCCTCAGCCTCAGCTAAACCTGATTTTTCTGATTCTAGGTATATATATTTATATATATAACCTCAAACTAACAAATGTACATTTCAAGTACAAAGAAGATTCCTTATTCCCAAGGGATGACACCGTCCGTCAGAATCAACAGACGGCCACCGCCACTGCTTAACAAGAGAGAGCTTGTAATATTATACTGAGTTAACCGTACAATAACTTTCATTCCCTATACCGTCTGTGCGGTAGGATTGAGAGTCAGACTAATCCTCCTTTCTGCATAAACATCAGAATGAAAAGTTTGACATGTTATATTCTATACAAAGCCAGAAATTGGAGAATACTTGCATTCACCCCTACATGGTAAATTTGACAAAAGATGAAAAACTGTCACAGTTTCTCTGCTTTTGCTACTAGGTTCATCAACAAAGCATCAGACAGAAGGATATTTTAACTGCTCAGCACTGTACGATTAGAGATCAAACACTATATCCAATCCTAAACATAAGAGCTAGACAATATGTCTACTTTGTTCTTAAATATACGACCTCAATATATTTTGTCTCCCAAATTTATAATTCTTTCTAAAAGTATCCTATTGATTGCACATAGTAAAAGGATTTCCATCAATGGGCAGTTGTAATGCATATAATTAGAAAGGATATTCTAAGAAAAACTAAACAAACATTAATTACAAATAAGTAACCTAACTATTTTTTTTAACATCCGTAGATTAGTTATTTAACTCTCAGTACTAATAGTATTATTTAGAATGGAAATAACAAGGGAAAATAATCTATCTTGCAAAAATAGAAATGAAAATGATTAATGAAAAGCCAAGCATTAGTGGAGCAAAAAATCACTCTAATTAATGATGCTCGATTTATTATGAGTACTGACCAAAATGAGAGGTAAGAAAATGACATACCTCCAGCGGCAACCAGTTTCTCTACTCGTGCAACTATGTGCTTTCCATATGTATACTTCTTCAACGCGTTCAGGTGAACCTTTATTCGATTAAGGATGAGCTCAAGTTGCTGGTCATCACAAGTTTCCAGCACTTTCTGTACAACGTAGTTTGCAAACTGATCTTTCATCATAACCTAAAACCAAATAGAAACCAAAGGTAAAGAAAAGGTGAAAATAACGATGAAAGACACACAAAAAAAGCTCAGATAACGACAAAAATCCAAAATTAAGGAAGAGAGGGAGGATTCTGTGGAAGTAAGAGTTGAATCTTCCAACAAGTTTCTCCATGATAAAGCTTGCATATCATTAAAAGATTTCAATGGAAATGCAACATGATGCAATTAAGTTGAAAGGCTGAGGAAATTAATTGACTCAGCATGCATGCCTGTGCATCTAACCTTGACAAACAAATTCAGTTGTTTCATGACCATGATCGATCATTTCTACACTCAACAGATTATGGAGATCTCCCGTTGAGCAAAGTTTACCTAATATGGAATTTGTTTTTAACCACCCCACACAGACACACAACGCACACACATGCGCACTCTTTTTCAACATTGGATCATACATCTACTACAATTAACCCCTTGATAGGTACATAAGTGGGTTGGGTTTATTAGTTATTGATGGGGGAGAACCCACCCATTTAAATACCCCATTGAGCATCTCATTCTACTCAATGTGGGACTTGATATCCCATACTACTAAGTCTCCATCATTTGCCCGCAAT
>JANTPZ010008893.1:0-11261 GCA_025593235.1 Vachellia pachyceras
AGAAGAAGAGTGGATGAAAGATTTGAATGAGCAGGAGGGAATAGGTGGCAAAGCACCTCTCTCATATCGAGAGGTTTTGCAGCTAAAAACCAAAGGAATGACACGGGGATGATAAGGAACAAGAAGAAGGACAATGGGATGGAAACCTCCTGTTTCAGGAGGATGCTAGCATTCTTGCAGGAGTCAAAGTCACGGACACATCTAATCCAAAGAGCAATTTATATCTATATTTTGTTTTGAAGTTTTAATTTGATATTAATGGCGACGTCGTGGCCAGTAATGAAGGCTGCTAGCTGCTAAAGAGAATGGGCTTAAGAAAATGAGTCTATTTTTATTTTATCTAAAGTATACTTTTAGTCTTTTATGTTTACATCAGGTATCACTTTATTTTAAATGTTATATTTTCAATCCCTAAATTTTAATGCCGTTAGTTTCTCTTAACTAAAATTACATAGTCACCAAACTTAATACTGTTATTTTAATTATTTTTATTTTATACAATTTAAAATATCAAATTTATTATATTATTAAATTAAAATTAAAATGTGAGTATGTTTTACCAACATTTTATTGCACAGTCATCAATTAAATTTGATAAGTCAATAATTTTCGTTACGAAAAACTATCAGAATTAAGTTTGAGAGATTGAAAGTATATTTTATAAATTTAAAGGAGTAAAATGAAATCTCTGTTAATAATGAAAAGTTAAAAGTATACTTTAATTTTTTTTTTAATCAACTAGAGCTAAGAGGGCCGATCCATGAATTCCTGTTCAAAAGTAAGCTAAGAAATTACAGGTGTCTGTGCATGGGTTTGATCACACAACGCTTGCGCGCGTGCGTGTCTGTATGTGCGCGCGCGCGTTCTACCATTCATACTCATAGATAATAATGACGTAACCCGAATAATAACAGTAATGACATGGAAATATAGAGGTGGGTAGGTCATGGGAAAGAGACAAAGGGCCTGTTTGGTAACTATGGGCTTATTTTCATAAGCACGTTTAACAGTGTTTTTTCGTAAAACGAGACAATCTCCTCCACATATTTGCCTCGGCTTATGTGAATAAGCACTTATAAGTAGCTTATGGCAATTTGCCAAACGGGCCCAAAAGCGTTAAAGTTGAATGGAAGACGGACTACATATATATATATATATAGTGGGTCCGTTGGATAAAGGGTGGAGAAATACTTTTACTATTTACGAAGTAAATGTGTAAAGGAAATTATCTCATTTTATAAAAAAATATGGTTAAACGTACTTTTGAAGTGTTGAGAAGCTTTCCCAAATACCCTAAATATGGAGAGAAGAAGGTGTATCTTATTAAGTGATGAGAGGGTCCCTACAATTCCCTCTCCGTGGTCTGACTCAACCCTTTGTCAATGGTATTGCAACATGGAAAAGAACCAATCGTTGCTTTTCAGAAACCTCATCCTGATTTCTTCAAAACTTGCTACTGTTTCCTTCCCCCACATTCCTTATATATACATCCCCCTTCCCCCCCATTCCCTATATATACATCCTCCCTTCCCCACACATGCATACAAACCAATTTCCAAAGCCCTTTCTTTCTTTCTTTTTTCTTTTTGCTCCTTCATTATCTAGGTAGGTTTGATCTCTCTCTATATGTACATATCAATCCATATGCATGCGGGCGCACACACGATCTTCAATTCAAGTACATACATATACATATATTAAATCATGTATTTAATATAAGATATAGTTTGTAATACAGATATCACAGATAATATGAAGCTTAGACTTTCAGAATCACAATTAATAATTAGATGCGACTTGCATGTTGGATTATATTTATGTAAACCATCACGAGACTTGATTTCTCCAAGAATATTACATGAATATGCTTTTACTCTTGCAACAGGTGATTTAATATGTCTCCTGCAATGTTAGTAGCTGATGATGATGATGTGAGGTGCTACGATGACGAAGCTCCAGAAAGCCAATATCAGAAAGGTGTGAAGCTTCTATGTGAAAAAGGGCTTCACAGGGTACCCAAGAAGTATATATTGCCTGCCTCTGAACGACCCAGTAGTACCAATACACAGGTTCCAAATGTTTTCGGTAAAAAACAAAACCTTCAGTTACCCATCATCGACCTTGCTGATTTGCTTGGACCAAAGAGGCCTCAGGTCCTTAATTCCTTAGCTGACGCCTGCCAAGGGTATGGATTCTTTCAGGTCTGTATACATATAGTTGGCATCAATTTCTGACACGTACCTGGAATATATATGGGAATCTGATGATGATTCAAGTTTATTCGATGCAGCTAGTGAATCATGGGATCCCAGAAGATGTTTTAAGGAAGATGACAGAAGTGAGTGAGAGGTTCTTCAATCTTGCTTTCGAGGAAAGAGCCAAGTACATGACCCCTGATATAAGGGCTCCTATTCGATATGGGACTAGCTTCAGCCAAACCAGAGACACTGTCTTCTGTTGGAGGGACTTCTTGAAGCTTCAGTGCCATCCCTTGCCTGAATTCCTCCACCTCTGGCCTTCCTTCCCCGTGGATTTGCGGTTAGTCTCTATCTCCCCCCCCCCCTTCTCTCTCTCACAAGTGGTTAACATATTTTACACATTCAGGCTAGTCCATTGGTAGCTAGATTGATGAAGCCGCACATTTCTCAGACACTATTAGCTAGTTCATTTCTAGTAAAATATAAAATAATGCCGAATGCTGAATTATTAATTGAATTAACGATCATTTGTCAAATATCCAGCACCAGCAGGAGGGCAAAATATTATAACATGGCATAAGGCCAAATCTTGTTTAACTTTGATAACCTGTCTAGTCACCACTTTATTACTTTATGTATCGTTATATGTAGTCTTATATGCGCGTTGTTTTAATATTTTTAAGGGAAGTGGCGGTTACCTACGCACAAGAAACCAAACACTTGTTTCTGACACTAATGGAAGCCATTCTAGAAAGTTTAGGAATCGTGGAAGCCAGCCAGGCTGATGAGGAGACAGAAAAGAAGGAAATTCTTAAAGACTTCGAAGATGGGAGCCAGATAATGGTGGTTAATTACTACCCACCATGTCCAGAACCAGACCTAACTCTTGGCATGCCTCCTCACTCTGATTATGGCCTCCTCACTCTTCTCCTTCAAGACGACGATGTCGGGGGCTTGCAGATCCACCACCAAGAACGTTGGCTCACCGTTGACGCTATCCCTAACGCCTTCGTCGTTAACGTTGGAGATCACTTAGAGGTTGGTTTTGCTTTATTCTCAGCTTTACATGCAATGCTGGTCAATTATCTTTAGAGGTTAGTTTTAATTAATCAAGGATTCCTCACCTTTTGCTTGGAGCAGATATACAGTAACGGGAAGTTTAAGAGTGTGCTGCATAGGGTTTTGGTGAACAGCGTGAAGAGTAGAAGATCGGTGGCTTCGTTGCATAGCCTTCCCCTCAACTGTGTTGTGCGACCTTCACCAAAAGTAATAGACGAAATGAATCCGAGACGTTATAGAGACACAGATTTTGGGAGTTTCATTGAGTATATTTCCAGGAATGAGCCCAAGAGAAAGGATTTCCTGGAGTCGAGGAAATTGACCGATTAATTTTGGAGAGAATTAGTGAGGATAACGTAGAAATATGAAACTGGGGCACAGGGGGCGGTTTGACTTTGTAATGTCAAATATAAACGTAATCACGATATATATATATATATATGCGCACGCAGCTACCCATCGTGTTTTAGTTGGAACCACCCTGATGTAATCTAACGTCGATGTCTTTTTTCCCTCTCCTCTGTTCTTCATTATTCTGGGACTTCATATAGGAGAAATCCATGCACCTCATGTGTAATAGAAAATTTTGGCAATATTTTTAACATAATTGTTATTATAGATAATTAATTTGATGAAAAAGATATGTGGAATATATATTTCATATAAAGTTATGTGCCCCTCAAGCCATTAGATGGGCCTCTAAATAAATCTTCACAAAAGTGATAGGCTGATAGCTAAAACGTAAAACGAGGAGCGATCTCTTGCGTGACGTGGTGCGTGCTTGGAAATGCATCTATGATCACGTTGTACGTAAGTCAAAATAAAACTCCTTTTACATACTTATTTTAAAATATGTAAAATCGTTCTCTCAACGAATTTTCAAACATGCATGTAGTTAACACGCATACAAGTCTAAGAACATGAGCTAGAAAGAGCTTTCAAATTAGGCCATCAGTAGGTACATAAGCGGAGATTCTACTCTCCAAGAAAGAACGTTAAAGAACCCTACACGGTAAAATAAATTCCCACCAGCCTTCGTCAATGCTTGTCCCATCACCAAGGGGATTACTAATTAAGAACTGAGTATTGAGATAGGCCCTTTTCATTTCAACAACTTCAAGCCTTATTTTTATCACTGTGATATAGAACTGCTGGCATGGTTGTATGGGTTAAGGGATATCAATGTATAGATCAATATCATTATCAGTAAACAGTATAGTTTATAGTCAGCAATATAATAAGCTACACTGTTCATAGTCAGCAATATAAAAACAACTTATTCACAGACTTTTGTTATCAAACCCTTTTGCATATACAGCCACAAAGCCACAATATTGTTGTGTTGTCTCTGTCTTCTAACTACTTATTTGGTAAATCTCTGAAAACACTCTTTTATATATATATCGAAATAAAACCACTCTCTTATATTAACCCAGAATTCCATCAAATCACTTAAAATAAATATATGGTATCATTGGTAGCCAACAATAACAATCATTACAATGGTTCAAATGGTCACCATCACAATTGTTGTAAATGTTTAGATTAACTTTCTTAAAATGATTTTACATTATTCAAAATAAGTGTGGGAGAAATCTCGATTTACATGAATTTTTGGAATTTGCACACTAACACATTATAGAAATCATTGGCACAACAGAGAAGACAGTTAATTTTTCTAATCATTTCTGCAATTTGCAATGTCTTTTGGAAAGATGATTTTATGATGAATTAATCATTGCCTCCTTTTAATGGAAGAAGAGAAACTATATATATGCTCTGCTAGACTGCAAGTGCGGGAAAATATTTTGGTGATTTTTTCCCGTTGGCCAGAGAACAGGCAGCTACTAATTATTTATCCTGAAAATAGAGAGTACGACTCCAAAGTTCAAATTTCTCTTTGCCTCAGCATAGATAAAAATAAAATGGCGATTTCATTGGCGCGTTTTGGACTCTGAAAGAAAGAAGTATTATTCTAAGAATAAGGAAAATTTTTAATTAGTGCTATGTTTAAACCTTTTAACTAGTAGGATGATATGTGGATTAAAATTATATGCTGAGGCGGAACACTTTTGTTGGATACAGTGTGATTGTTGGGAAAAGCTTATTTACTTCCCAAAAGCACATTCAACAGTATTTACCGCAAAACGAAATAATCTTCTTCACGTATTTACCTTGACTTACATAAAAATACTTCTCTACCGCATTTCCAAATGGGCCAGTATATTTCTCTAGGTGTGAGGATGATCGTATCCTATCAACAATAGGTAATGTCCTCACCCACTTTCTGCTTCACCTGACTTTCTCGACGGAACTCAGCCCAACGTCTAGCATGGTGGGCTCGATCGGTTCATGCTAAGAATTCTGCTATGGAGTTTTGGGCCTATAATTTGGGCTGTTGATCATCTAGCTATGGGCTTTTGCTCACCCTACGTTATGGTTCATGTTTTTTATTTTGTTTGCATTTTCAAGTCAACATTCTGGTATATATTAACGGAATTTGGTCTAATGATTCGTGTTAATTCCCCGATAAATCAGTATTTAAATTCTCACTAGGGAGATTGACCTGATTTTAATGTCCATAGTACTGCAAACATGATTACTTTTAATAAAATTATATATGTGTTTGGCAAAATAAAAGGTCTCTGTACATAACCTTTTTGTTTATTTTGAATAATGTTGTCATTTTATGTGAAAAAAAAAACATTCTGAAAGTTGACGTTGCTTGTTATGATTGCAGAAAGTTGAGCTATCGGTTGAGTGATTGACGAGTTCGATCCCGTACTTCGGGGATATATCTAAGTTAATAATGGTCAAAAAAACATTTAAAATAATAATATGTGAAAATTAGATAAACACTCGAGAAAATATCGGATGACTTCCACCTTCTTTATAGGAGGAGGTTGTTCATAAAGGAGATTAGATGCTAATTGCTTTAATTTGTAATAATCTTATGAGTTAATGAAGTATTAAAAACAAAGATCGGGTGACATTTGCCTAACTTTATATTATTATATACATATATTTATTGGGACTGAAGGGTGACGTCAAAGCACTATGTCCCTTAGCCTATGCTTCCCAATAACTTTTCCTTCTTTTTGGCTATGCAAAGCTACGAGGATTAAATTTGCCTGAACTTTGCGTTTTGATGTGATCGATTTAGCTGAAACTGAATTAATTTATGTCCACTGAAGTTTTTGGATATTTTTTTAAAAGGAAAAGAAGAAATAAGTTTGATGGAGTTTTGCTTTTGCCTTCTCTCTTCTGTCATATCGGAGAACAGTGATTTATAGTAACCCATATTTTAAACTGTAGCCAAAAGACGAAGGTATTGGTGTAAGGACCGACGTGGATGTGTCACATGATGTGATATACATGCAAACACTAATGCATATTTGACAATCACATTTGTGTAAGTTAAAATAAAATTTCTTTAACATTTTTATCTAAACATATAAAAAATCATTCTTCCAGCAGATCTTTAAACACACGATGAAAGAAAGCTTTTCATTCTTATCTCAACATGCTAGTTTATTCACAAGTTAATCAATTTCAAGCCTTGTTGAACATTGTCTTTATTTTTATAAGATGGGTATACACATATGCAATTTACATATATTTTTTATTTCATTTTTATTATTTAATTTTTCATCAAAAGTCAATTCTTCAGTTGTTATATTTATAAGTACATTTTTATTTAAATATAAATATATTATATTAAAATGTATTTTAAATAAAAATAATTTGTTCAATAACGTTATGACTAAAAGTCAGCAAGACTTAAAATAAAGGCTCCGTTTGTCAAAACGTTTCAAGAGCTTAAAAGTACGTTTAACAGTGTTTTTCTGTAAAACGAGATAATTTCTTTCATATATTTACCTCGATTTGCATAAAAGTACTTCTCTATCATTTTACCACACGGAGCCAAAGACTGAAGCACCTGTATCATCCATCCAGTGGCGGAGCCAGGATCTCAGAGCAGTGGGGGCAACTTTTTTATTTTCAAACAAATCACAACAAACTTGCTAGTATAGGTAATTTGAGTGGGTGCAAATTTTAAATATCAGTGGGTGCATAATAAAAATCTAATAGTCATTTACATGTAACCTAAAAATCTCAGTGGGGGCAATTGCCCACCCTGGGGGCAACTTAGCTCCGCCCCTGCATCCATCCAACATTAATCACACTCGTATAAGAGAAGGGAAAGAGAGCACATCTGCATCTCTCTGGCCGGGGAAATTGTGAAGGGACAAAAGGAGATATGGCAGCGAAAGAGGCATCAGAGTCCCGGAACAAAGCGAGGCTGGCCATCCTGGAACTGGCCAACATGATCAGTGTGCCCATGTCCCTCAATGCCATCGTCCGCCTAAACGTTCCCGACGCCATCTGGCATTTCGGCTCCAACACTCCCCTCTCCGCCTCTGAGATCATTTCTCGTGTCCTCCCCACCGGCGGCGATGCCGAAAACCTTCAACGCATCCTTCGCATGCTCACAAACTATGGTGTCTTCGCCGAACACATCGGCTCCGGCGGCGAGAAAAAGTACTCCCTAACCGACATCGGTCAAACCCTCGTCACCGATGACGAAGGCCTATCCTACGCGGCCTACGTGCTCCAGCACCACCAGGCTAGTCATTTTGAAATCTGTTCCATTAATTAATCGCTATACTGAATTTGTTCTGTATCTCAAATTTTGGCATAAATGGATATCGAATTGACAAACAGGACGCGCTGATGCGAGCGTGGCCGTTGGTGCACGAGGCAGTGAAGGACTCGACGGAGGAGCCGTTCGTGAAGGCGAACGGAGAGGCGGCGTACGATTGCTATGTAAAGGAGCCGGAGATGAACGGATTGATGGTGAAGGCGATGTCGGGCGTGTCGGTGCCTTTCATGAAGGCGGTGCTGGAGGGTTACGACGGGTTCGAAGGGGTGGAGAGATTGGTAGACGTGGGTGGGAGCGGAGGGGATTGCCTGAGGATGATCCTACAGAAACACCCGAGCGTGAGAGAAGGGATCAACTTCGATCTGCCTGAAGTGGTGGCTAAAGCTCCCATCATTCCAGGTAAGCCGTATGATTGGCGAATGGTGATACCGTAATTTCACCGACTGAATTGTCTGATTGAGGTGAAGACACATGCAAATGTTGGAATCTGAAGTGGTTGATTCTTTGTGGCTATTGGCTGTTTATCTATTGCTGCTTTCATTTGCAGGGATCACCCACGTAGGAGGTGACATGTTCCAGTCTATTCCCCAAGGGGACGCCATCTTCATGAAGGTGCGTGTTCCATAACTGTTCGTTTCATAGATTTTAAAAAAACCTCAAATTAAACTACTATCTTGCCGAACTGCCTATCACATTCTGGGTAAAGCTTAACTACATCTTCCTCAATAACGTCCCTGCCAACAGCAAAGCACGTGAACTGAGTCTGTTTATTTATAATTTATAGATAGTAAAATTAACATATACTCTGATTCTTATTTATAAGTTTTTCATGGTACTGATTATGCTTTATTCATTGGGTTAATATCTTTTTTGTCCACCAAGTTTGCATAGATCTTGTTTTTTATCATATAGTTTTAGTTTTTATAGTTTCAAGGGTTTGGATTTCTAATGTTGTCTATGATTAACCTTGAGTGTAACTATCGAAATCAAAAGTTGTAAAAAACACTTGGATTAAAATAAAAATATTTAATCTCTATATTTTTATTAATTTTTGTTTTAGTCTCTGTAATCTTAGTTAATTTTGATTTTGGTCTGTATGATTAACATTAATTAATATTGTTAAACATATAGATCGTCATAAAATTATAGGATCAAATCATATACACACACAACTAGAGGTATCAAAATTAAAACATATTGCAAATTAATGGGGACAGAAATCATATTAACCCTTATATGTTGTATCTTTGCAAGTCTTTGTACAAAATCCTGACCATGTCAGATATTTTCTATTTAAGTCATGGCTGTTAGTCGATATTCATCCTACACCACAACTTTTTTATTCTTCAAAGTTCAAACTCCGATGGCGCAGCATGGGATGACAACAAAAAGTTCAAACTCCAATATAACATGGGTTTGTTGGGGGAGGTGGTTTGCCTCTCTAAAATTCATTCCTACATTTATTGAGATAAAATTTCTTTCATATATTTACCGTAGAATCTGTGATTATTCTCCCAACGGACTTTCCAAATAAACCCTATTATTTGCATTAAGTATTTTATGATTTGAAAAATAAATATATTAGATCTATTTTATTTGGATTCATGCGAACTAAATTTGTGTGAACCTAGTTTCTGATGAGCACATTTTCCATCGTGTTCTCGTACATGATGTAAAAAATCGTCCTTTTGGTTTTACAGTTTAGTATGGGTCCTAGCTAGCTGCTCTGTTAACACTTGACTGACTTCCTGACAAGCTCACGTGACGTGCGTGAAATGATAACGTGAAAAGAAAACGGAAGTTGAAAGTTACTGTGATTGTCTGGTGACCATTTTCTTTTCACGGCATTATCTTGATTTGTATAAAATCTCTCTTAACAAATTACTAAATACGTATTTTACGTGGGTGTTTGAGAATTGTGTTAGGAGAAAAGAGTTTATTGATTCTAAAATATTTTACGGATTTTGAGATGATTTTTACGAATTTTGAGATGTTTTTAAGGATTTCAAGATATTTTTTATCTTGACTTGTGTGCCCATTAAAAAAAAAAGGAGTTGCCAAACAAGCACTATACCGTGTGATCAGCTATCTATAAGATAAAGAGTACTTAGGAGAGATAAGTCTATTTGGGAAAACGGTGGAGAAGTACTTTTACTATTTACGAGATAAATGTGTGATAGAGATATCTCGTTTTGTGAAAAAACACTGTTGAAAATGTTTTTGGGATTCAATCATTTTATCAAACGAAGGCAAGGAGTACTTAGTAAAAGTGCTTTTGTAACGCCTACAAAAGCAAATTTATTGATTATTCAAGATATTATATGAGTTGGACATGGACTCATTCTATAGAACGGTGTGGTTGTCTAATGCTGTTTCGATTTTGGACTCTATTATGCCTCCACGGGGAGTATTGTTCCTTACAGATTTTTGTTTATGTTTTTGATGGATGTAAAAATGGATGTTCATCTTGGTTCAATATTTATATTACCCCTTTTAAAAAGCTTAAATACATAGTGTCAAGATATTTAAACTTGTTTAATTGACACATACAGTGGGTACTGACGACGTGGACGGACGAGTAGTGCAAGAGGATACTGGAGAACTGTCACAAGGCTGTGCCGGAGGGAGGAAAAGTGATAGCCTGTGAGCCAGTGTTGCCTGAGGAATCGGATGACAGCCACAGAACTCGAGCGTTGCTGGAGGAGCCAAAGGTAAGCATCGCACACAAGATCAGTTCAGGCAGCTTGCCCTTTCGGTTGGTTTCCCTCGTTTCCGTGTTCTCCATTTTGATTACTTCTACGCCCTCCTTGAATTCCAAAAGTAGCTAGCCACTAGCTAGTCACATATCTATTATGACTTGTTTAGTGAGTATTTTCTGGACACTTCATGTAACGCTCTTCTTTCCCCTCTTTACATTGCTTCATTTCCAGACCAGATTCATCTCATCGTAATAATATTGGTCAGAAAGAGGGGCGTGCTTTTCTGAATGAAAATTAATGAATTAAAGAAAAAGCCTCTCACATCAGTTGAGACATGGGTTTAAATTTATTAACATGACGTTTTGATTGGACGGAGCGTAAGTTAGCATACGTTACGTGGTGCTCAGGAGCACGCAAGAGTTTCTCCCTTCAACGTTCCTATTAGGAAAGCCATTGAGTAGCAGTAGTAGTAGTACATGCATGCAGTGGCGGAGCCACGTTAGGGTGAGGATGGGCAATTGCCCTCCCTCAATTTTTCGGGGTATATGTAAATACTTGTTAGATTTTTATTTTGCACCCACTGATTTTTAATATTTGAACCCACTCAAATTATTTACACTTGTAAACTTGTTGTCATTGTTT
>JANTPZ010008893.1:11838-40245 GCA_025593235.1 Vachellia pachyceras
TTGTTAGATTTTTATTTTGCACCCACTGATTTTTAATATTTGAACCCACTCAAATTATTTACACTTGTAAACTTGTTGTCATTGTTTGAAAATAAAATTGCCCCCACTGGTCCAGGGTCCTGGCTCCGCCACTGCATGCATGTTTCCTATTGTAAACTCGACTTTCTTCAATCCTTTTATTTTCTTCCGCTTGGTTTTCTACAATCCCTTAATGCATCTTAGTTTTCTACACTCCCTTAATGTTAATGCATCCTTAAAGTTTGGTGCAAAAAAATGCATCCTTAAAGTCAATTGGATATATGGCGTTCCTGGGATACCCAACAAAATCACATAAAAAGTCAAAAATAAAAATAATCATATTAATAGCCAAATCAACATAGTTTAGACTGTTTTAGACTATTGATACTCATGAACCTACCTCAAGCTTGAACGTATCTAAGCGTAATATTTCGGCCCAACGTAGGGCTTCAAATAGTTGTTTGACCAAACTCAAATCGTGGGAGATCGGAACAGTGATGGTGGCAGACATGCAAATTATTGAGATTGTTTGGAACAACGTTTTTAAAAGTTAAACGTACGTTTAATAGTGTTTTCTGTAAAATGAGATAATCTCTTACATATATTTACCTCGACTTACGTAAAAGTATTTCTTTACTACTTTCCTAAACGAGCCCATTGGATGTCTCCTTATCGTAGTAAATCCATAAATCAATATCAATTATTTTGTTCTGAGAACGTTATCGTAATTATATTATAAAAACCATATATGATTATGAAATTAGAATAATTTTACTTTTCAATGGTATTTAATTCACACACAATTTTCTTTATTTCATTTTTTTATTTTTTATCATTTTATTTTCTTCTAATTTTATCACAATATATAAAATATTATATATTGTTTAATCAGATTTATATATTTTTAAATCATTTTCTAACAAAAGTCACTTCTCCAATGTTTATCTAAACAAATTTTCCTTTTCACAAAAAGTCACTTCTCCAAAGCTTATTTAAAACATAAATTGCATTATATTTTTTAATTTTTACCCAGAATTCTTTTTAAAAAAATATTCTATCAAAAAGTTAATTTTTCCATCACTTATCCAAACGTACCCGTTGTTGTATACGGTAAATCAGCACGTGTTGCATCTAGAAGGAATAGTTCTGGCTCCATATGCGATGAGCAGTCGCTGTGTTGACAGAAAAAAGGAGAGTATGAACAATGTTAAATGGTAAAAAACTAGTGGCATTTGTTGGTCCAGAATTTGGAACAAAATCCTCGCTTCACCGTAGACTTGGGTTTATGTGTAATCAGTGGCATTCAATTGTTGATAAATTACTGTAAAGCATTGACTTTTCTTTTCCTCGTTTTTAAGGCCCCTCACAAGTCACCACACCAGGCCACTGCTCACTTGTTGTTGGTTTGCTGTAAATCTTGTTATCCCCTCCTGACGGGATAGGCAGCCTGTTAGGGCTCGTGGCACAGCACGTTTGTAAAAGGGTCAGAACAAAGTTTATTTAAATTGTAAACAGGTTCGCCCTGCCCTTGACTTGTGGGTGAGCCCAACCCCCTGCCTAAAATTGTTGTATAAAAAAAAAATTGTAAACAGGTTATCCCGGCAAACTCAACTGTTTACATATTTTAAAAATTAATTTTTATTTATATTTTATATATAAATACATGTTACATATAATTTTATTTCTTCAATGATGATATAATTATATTTATATCATATATATATATCTATATCACATTTTTATATTATTTTATTTTGAATAATTTAGATTGCGTCATATAATTTTGACATTTTTTAACTCGTTTAAATTCGACTTTTTTTTATCTGTGGCATTTTAGCCTACTTTTTAGAATATGTGCTTTTTAATATATTTCATGTTAGGCCAGGCCATATAGAGGTCAGGCACGGACACCAAAAAAAAAGGTCTGAAACATGTTACACGCTATGTTCAAGTTAGGACCACGCAAAATAGCCAAGACCATGGAGGATGTAGCCCGACCAGCCTTGTTTCCTCCCTGCTCGATGCAGCTGAAGCAATTCCATAGCGTTGAGACCTATAAATTCCTGGCCAACCACCTCGTGACGCGTCAGCCTGCAGGTACTGTGCTGTTTCCTTCGGTTTTGCTTCCTCTCAATACTTCACTTCTACTTCATGCCTATCAATATATATATATGTCCCCTACAATGTAACGCCGATGGTTTGAAGCAACAATTAAATAACGGATAACTGCTGACTTACGCTTCACTTTGTTTCTCTCGCTAATTGACGTTATACACTCCGCCCCACCCCCCTTCTCCCTCTTGTTGGTAATGGTGGTTGAGGACATGAAAAGTAGTGTGGAAGGTGGTGGTGGTGGTGGTGGTGGTGAATTTAGTCATGCTCATTTTGAATCAGTGGGAGTGACTGGGGAAGAACCGAATATGACCCATACCAGATTCACGCAGAAAGTTGGAGGGGGCAAAATGTCTAGGCTGCATCGAAATAGATCATCTAAATCAGTGAAGAGAATTGACTTTAAATTCTCCCATTTAAAGGCTCTCCAGGTTCGTTTTATTCTATCCCCTATTTCCATAATATCCTTTTAGTTTTCTCCTATTCAATCGTTTTGCTTGATTGTTTAACTTTAGGACATAATGGGAAGGAATCAACTGTTCATTGCATTGTCTGTGTCTTGACTAGAATGATCTTCTGCAGTGAGTTCAACTGGTGCCTTGTATTTTTTCTCTGGGTGATGATCATAATGATGATGCACCTAATATGTAGTTGTGACAAACGGAAACTAAATGCTCTTTCGTGATCAGAGAAGAGATAAAATCAACTGAGGTGGAGCGATTAAACCCACAGTATAGTAACATTTCTGGCGTGTTTGGAATAATGTAATTAGGACAGCAACAGGAGATGCTTAGGGAGTCTGGCACTATTTAAAATCAAGAACTTGGTACAAACTTCATCAAATCTGGGTTACAGGGGAGGATCCTGACCACAATATTTTGGCATTGATATTGCGCTGGTGAAATATGACTTGAGTGCATATCAAATTTATTACTTGGCTGCTTTTTATTTAGTAGTATAAAATTGTTATGGATTATTAAATATTAAATTAGCTGCTATAGCATGATGGCTTCATAAGAAAAATGTGCTGATATTCACAAGGTCTTGAAAGATATTAGCAATTACATGCAGAAATCCTTTCAAAGGGTACTTCAACCTTGGGGCTGCAAATGAAAAATAAGGTTGCTTGGTCATTAATTAATGCCGATTCTTATATAACAGGTACCCAAGGGGTGGGACAAGCTGTTCATTTCTGTTATCTCTGCAGAAAATGGTAAAACCATTGCAAAATCAAGTAGAGTACAAGTGCGCGATGGAGGCTGCGAATGGGCAGATTCTATTTCAGAATCTATATGGGTCTCAAAAAATAGTTCTTTCAAGGAGATAGAAGATTGTGTCCTCAAGCTTGTTGTTGCCACGGTACTGCCATTGTTTTGTTATGTACTCTTCGTTATACACTTCAAACCTACTCAGAATCCATACTGTGCATGGGATTTTGTACTCTTTAGGTTATTTATCTATCATAACAAAATCTATCCTAAGAATTTATTTGATTATCTAAAAGAGGAATATGTGACTCAACTTCCCAACAGGGATCACCAAGATCTGGCATCCTTGGAGAAGCCACAGTAAGCGTGAGCAATTACATGAGTTCAAGTGCTGCTGTTCCGCTTTCAATCCCACTTAATAAGTGCAACCATGGGACCATTTTGCATGTGAGTCAGATAACTTAGGCCTCTGGAATTTATTTTATTTTTCATTTACATATTACATGAACGGGAAGTTTTCGTCGAACTGAAAAGGATGATGGGATAAGAGACTAAAATTTAATCATATATGAGGCCGTTGATGTTTGTAAAAATTGAAAAGGGTTCCCCCACCTTTTGTTGTTGAAGGTGGGGAATGATGAAAGGTTTTAGTATGTGTTCTTTTACTGTATTTTGATGATAGTCTGAATGGCATTTTTCAGTTTTCACTAAAAGAAAGAAAGAAAAAGAACATGGCTATATTCATATTTTGCTCATTATCTTGAGTCCTTATTATAACACAAATGGGCACACGAGGTAAAGCATCGGGACATCTATAAACTAGTAAATTAGAAATAATTGTACTCCAGATTCATGTTAGAAGGAATCAGTTTATTTCCTTCTTGCAGATGCTTTATTCTTGTGTGACCAATATGTGATCCGTGAACATGTTGCTAATGCGATGATGGAATCACTACTGATTATTTTGGCTGTAACTTGTGATTGATTATTCCTCTTTCAACTTAGATTCATCCAGCCTTTTCACAAGAGTTAGGTAAGATCAGACTAAGGTCATATTAATGGAGGTCCCCTTTAAAATTTTAGTAAATCACAGTGTATGGCGCTTTCATGCCATCTTTTTATGAACAATAAAAGATTCTGACTTGTGAATAATATAAGGCACATCTATTTGTCGCTTTCTCTTGTCACCTATATTTAGAATATGTCATGTTGTACTTGCTCATGGTCTTGCTTCTTAGTGGTGTATGATAGGGTGAAGAATTTTTCACTTTTGACTCATCAATAATATAAGGCCCATCTGTATTTCTCTTTCTCCTGGGACTGATCTGAAATATGTCATGTTGTGCTTATCGTGTTGCTTCTTCGTGGTGTATAATAGGGAGTAGTACTTGAGCATAGTTCCAAGAAATTTTAGCAGCCTAGGCTCAACCAATGCTGAATACTAGATGAGTATATATGAGTTCAAAAAAAGGCATACAGGTTGAGAAGAACTGTAAGTGCTCAATAACTTTTGTTCTAGGGCACAAAAGAATAAATAAAGAGATGATAAAGTAAAACATCTTTATTTAAAATGAGACCATGTCGAAGTAAAGATTAGAATAATCTATATATTGATATATAATATGAAATCTATAGAAAGTTATCTCATTCATAAATTATAAACGTTATGGCTCATTTTTTATTCTTTGCAATTGCACGAGACCTATATTCTAGTTATTATCAATAATAATACATGCTCAGACGAGTATATGGAGCCAAAACTCAGGTCCTTTTTACCAAAGCTACTACCACATATTGATATCAGTGAACTTGGGTTGGGTCATTTTTTTGGACGATTGGAGTTGGTAACTAAGTGGTTATACTTTTTACAGGTAACTCTGCAGTGTCTCACACCAAAACAACAATTAAGGTATCTATTTAAGGGTAGTTTTTCCTGTCATTTTAGACTATCTTGAGAGTGTTGATCTCTTGTACATATTCAGGGTTCAAGAATCAAGAGAGAGATGCCAAACAAAGGCTCTGAATGAAGACAATCATGATGTAGCGGCTAAGTCTAATGGATCTAATCATTCATATGTACAGGATGTTGAATCTCCCTCCAATGGAGATTTAGACTCTACCCCTTCTCCTCTAGAAGTTGAGAGCAAGGTAAGATCACAAATTTTGCCTTTGAGAATTTTTGTGATGAGGCATAGAGTGTAATTGGTATCTAAGTGGGATGAAAAATCCTACTGTTAATGTGAGGGAACCAAACCACTTAAATATTCTATTGAGAATCTCATAATACTGAATGTGGGACTTAATATCACATGCTACCAAGTCTTCTATAAGATCTATTTGTTTTTTAGAGTCTAATTCAGCAAGGTTTCCTATATATCTATCTTGCATGAGTTATGACACAATTTTTTGTTTATTCTAAATCATTATACCTCTGACATTTTTTCCCTTGATTGTAGGAAGCAAGTTACTCTGGACCTGGTTCACATGGCAGTAATAACTCTGTCGAAGGGTTCATAAGAAGGGGTGGCATATCTCAGAATAAATCTTCAAGAGATGATAGACCTAGTCGAACTGGAAAACCTGATTCAGTTGGTTCCCAGAAAAAGTTATCCCTATGCCATGTTCCTTTTTATGATTCTTCTCTATTGAATTCTTCTTCATTCAATTCCCAGACTACGGGCCCAGGGAATTTGTATTGTTTGCAAGAGTTCTGTACTTCATCTTCTGGTGTAACCAATTCTTCTAAGATCCGTCATGCTTCAGATGGCGTAGTTGAGGAACTTCTAGCAGAAGCTAAGATGTGGGAGATGAATGCTCGGAAACTGATGGTTGATTTGGACATGTCGAGGACAGAATTCTCTGAACAGTCTAAGAATCTGGAAGATTTAAGGATGGAGCTTTCAGATTCATGTGTGGAACGTGATAATTTGAGAAGAGAAGTTGAAAATTTGAAGCTGTCACTGGAGGAACAGATAGTGAAACAGAAAGCATTGGAGGATTCATCATCTCAAGTTGAATTTACTCCAGAAGTAGAGAAGGCCTTAAAAGATGAGTTGATGTTTCAGAAAGAATCCCATACCAACTTGTCTTTGGAATTGAAGAGGAACCAGGAAGCAAATCTTGAGCTTGTTTCTGTTATCCATGAGCTCGAAGAGACAATAGAAGAACAGAAAATTGAGATAGAAAGGTGTAACGCAGAGATTGTGTCCCGAAATGGAGGTGATATAGATCTGGTGAGAGAACTTGGAGTTTTGAGAGAAAAAGTTCAAGAGCTAGAGATGGATTGCAATGAGCTGGCAGATGAAAACCTTGAGCTTTTATTCAAGCTTAAAAAAGTTAAGAACAATTCAAGAAAGGGATCATGTGAGGATTTGCCGCCAAACATCTCAGATTCATTCCAAGCACTTAATTTGGAAGACATGCTTGAAGCAGGAGTCAACAGCAAGGTTATAAATGATGATCAAATTTCAATTCAAGAACTCCAGAGTTCGAAAACTGCTCTTGAAATCAGAATGACAGAACTGAGTAATGAAGTAACTGAGAAAACATCTCAGATGACAGATCTTAAGGCTAATCTGTTGTCTAAGGAAAAAGAGATTTGGGTTCTGCGGAAGCAACAG
Source organism: Vachellia pachyceras (assembly GCA_025593235.1). Lineage (NCBI taxonomy): Eukaryota > Viridiplantae > Streptophyta > Magnoliopsida > Fabales > Fabaceae > Vachellia > Vachellia pachyceras. The sequence goes on from JANTPZ010008893.1 coordinate 18,797, forward strand.
AGAGAGTTGGAATCGAAGGTATGCCAGTTTCAGAATGAAAAAATTCAACTAGAGGAGCAGATGGGGGTCATGTTGAAAGAAAGAGATATTAACACTAAATGCTTGAATAATTTGCAAAATGATTTGGGAATTCTTAGCAGGAGCATGGACTCCCATGTTTCTGCCAATGAAATTCTCAGAAGAAAATCGTTGGAGCTTGAAAATGGAAAACATAAACTGGAGCGGCACATATCAGACCTAGAAAAGGAAAAAGGACAATTGGCAATGCAAATGTCTGTTTTAGAATCTCAACTAATGTATGTGACAAATGAGAGAGATTCTTGTCTATCAGAATTAGAGAACTCCAAATCTCATGCCAAAATTCTTCAAGACGAGATCATTAAGATAAATTCTGAGGTGGATTCTTCAATAGAAGATTTGAAAGAAAACTTAAACGTGACACAATGTCAGTGGTCAGAATCTCAACAAAAATGTGAATATCTGAGAATAGCAAATAAGCAGTTACAAACTTCTATTGAGAATCTCGCTAAAGAATATGATTCTCTTCAGAAATTAAATGGAGATTTAAGAAAACAAAAGCAGGATTTACAAGAGCATTGCTCAATCCTTGGAAATAGGTTGGGAGAATCAGACCAAAGATTTGCAGTTTTCTCTGAAAGAGTAGAGCTCTTGGAAAATAAATTTGCTTGGTCGCTGGAAGAGAATGCATCAAAGGAGAAGAATCTAATTTCAGAATTAGATGTTCTTGTTGATGCAAATATCAGACACAACGAGCATGGTCAAAGCTTGATAAATGAGATTCTCATGGAGAGGACAGCAGAAATTCTGAACCTTCAACAAAAAATTGAGCACCTCAGTACGGAACTTTCAGAAACTCGTAATGAAAATGAAAGGATAGCTTCCAATGCTACCCTTGAAATTTCTGCATTAACGGCTGATAAAACCAAACTGGAATCTGCCTTTGAAGAAGTTCAATCTGATGTAATTTCAACTAAGAATGAGATGAATATTATGCACACAGATTATGAACGAAAACTGAAGGACCTCACAACTCAGTTCTCTGCTCTCAATAGTGACCAAGAAATTTGGATGGCTGACCATGACAAGTTGTTGAAGCAGGTGGAGGATTACAAATCTAGAGAACTAAAAGTCAACAGCACTCTGAAAACCATTGAATTAAAGCTTAAAGTCACTGAATATGAAAGACAACAACTTATGAAGGAGTCTGAGAATTTAAAGATTCAGCTGCAGCAGATAGAAGGATTTGAGAATGAAATTATGGCTCTTAGAAATGAGCTCAGTTCGACCAATTCTGAGAAAGAAAGATTGGAAGCATCTTTATGCTTGACTTCTGAATCATGTGAGAATCTGAGGGCAGAGAAAAATTCACTTGCGGCGAAGATTTTAACCTTGGAGAATGCTGTGTCTGAATTGGAAGACTGCAGAAGAAGTAAAGTATCCCTAGAAGAAAAGCTTATGCAGATGGAGAGTGACTTGAAGGAAAAGGAAACAATATCTGCCCAGGAAGCTGAGAAGAAAAATGAGCTCAGCCACATCAAAAGAATAAACAGGCACTATCAACAAACAATACGAAAACTAGAAAAGGAAAAAGACGAGTTCAAGACAAAAGCCCAAGCCCTTGAAGAAGAATTGAAGCTAATTAAGGAACAAAAGCAAAATCTAATGTCTAAGATTAATGGGGACGCATTACCCACTCATGAGTTTCTGAAGGTACAACAATTTCGTATTCTTTTTCTCATCTTTTCATGTTACGGTTGGTGTCATTTTTTTTTTTAATTTCAGAGTTCTGTTGTGAAGAATACTGGTCAACATCGTGGGAATGGGACAAAGCCGTTCTTTATAAATGATGGAGAAACTGTGCAGGATCAACAAGACATTTCTTCGGACAAGCATCAGAATGAGGTGATTCATTTAATTAGACTATTGATTTATTGCATTTTGTACTTGAAATTAGAGAGAAAAAGAACATAAAATGGAGAAGACCACCGTAAATTCCTTCTCAAGAGTCTGTTTACGAGCTTCCAGACTGCATTAAAGATTCATTGTAGTCACCGGATCTTATTTATTGGGCCTCAGGCTAATATATTGCTCTAACATTTATGCCTCCTCATTGAATATTATGATGGATACATCCAATCTCCTGCATTTGGCCTTATATAGTAATCTCTCATAACTGCAGTTATACTGAACATTTCGTAGTATTTCTCAGTGCTTATCTTCCTGGACTCATTTTTCTTTTGACAGGCGGAAAATGAATTTGGGCTTCTTGATGGGAGTGTTCATGCTGCTGAAGCTGGTTCATTATCAAAGATTGAGTTACTTGAGACTGAACTAATAAAAGCTAAAGGAGCGAATAACATGATTGAAGATCAATCAAACTGGTTAGAAGAACAGTCTGTCCCTTAAAAACGAACCAATGAAACTTGTGTGTGCTATTACACTATTTCAGCTTAGTTTTAGAAGGTTTCCATTTTTTTTAAAAAAGAACCGTTTGAGAAAGGATATGCTGATGTCCTGAAAGGACACGAGTATATTTATACCATTGGTTATATCTGAGCGCAGATTATGAACCTTGTCATTTTTCTCAACATCAATCAATATCTTGCGACACTTGCTGATTTGAACGTGCTGTTATTCCACAGGTTTCAATTCCAAGGTCAAAATAACAAGGAAGCCCCTGTAAAATCAATTGCAGATGGCGAAATAGTGACAAAAGAAAGATTTGAACGAACAAAATCAATGCTAGAGGCTGACTTGAGAGAACTTCAGGAACGTTACTTCCACATGAGCCTGAAATTTGCAGAGGTAGAAGCTCAACGTGAGGAACTTGTAATGAAACTGAAGGTGGCTAAGAACCCAAAGGATGTGACCCTTTAAATTAGCTTTCATTATCAGATTTCTTGATTCAAATGTCTGAGTTCCCTATTGTATGCGTCTTTTTGGGAATGAATCATTGATTGGGATCATATATAATAAAACAGTGAAGGTTGTTGCATATGTCAGTTACTCAAAAAGGAAATAACACTAGAAGCAAGTGTCTGTTAATATTTAGTTTCACTGTCATGTTTTTGCCAACTAGTTTGACTGTTATTTCATGACTGTTACAGTCATTTATTGGTTCCGAAATGCTGCTATTATTTAATACAAAAAAAGGGAGCATCGATAATTCTTTTGTGTTATAGTGCCTAACAATGATCCCACTGACAAGGAGAGCAGGATAGAGAGGGGCCGCATGATACGGTCATGGTATTCTAAATTGGCTTCTACCATAAGGCGATATGGCCAAAATTTGTCCCAACAGAGGTGTCCAAAATCAAATTTTTGAAGTCATCTCTGCCTTTTATGTCGCGGTTGCCATCAAAGAAGCAAGCAAATCTTTGTGACAACAAATGTTACCCTCTCTCTCTAACCCTCTTCAATCTGCCACCACCATGTGAATCCTTAAGCTTCTCAGCCACCTCTTTGGGGTGATCCTTTCTTTTTCTATTTGTCTGTGAGGCTCTAATGTCAGTCTCTTTCTGTTTGTGCTTCGGTCTCTTCTCTCTAGCATTCATCCTCTTTTTATCCTTTGACTTCTCGGGGGATCGGAAGCTCTCAGTTTACAACCATCATCACTCCAGAGTACCAATGGGACCCTAATGACGGGTTCCTACCAAGAAGAAAATCCAGCAAAGTTAAACTGGAATCACAGGGAAAATCTAATTTGTCAAATACAATCAACTAATGAAATTTCAGTTTTCCGCCAGTCAATACAATCCAGGAATTAGTGACAAACGGAGTGCAATCCAATTTCAACTTCCAGTAACAAATAGCTTATTCAAAGCACCAACAAATCTAGATTTTCTTTTATCCGAAACATTGTCACAGCAAAGTCCAAGTTCTGATGCTCAATTCCCAACAAGCACACTGTCAATCAATAAATGCCAGTTATGGCAGCAAAGACACAACTCAAATAGCTACAGTCCCAATCAAGTTATCAAATACACTCCCTCTGATAAGTTTCAGATTTCAAGCAGCTACAATTTTGACAGAAACCAAGAGAATGACAACCGTAAATCCCAAGTTAATCGCTCAAGTCCTATTCCAATTCTTGATGACAACAATTCACTTGTACTCACTCACAAAACTAAAAATTTATATATTCACATATCCAAAACAGTTTCAGAACCTAAATTCACATTTTTACAGCAGCAACCAAAGCTTGATGTCACAAACACAAAATATGATTCAAGAATCCAACAAATGTAGCATCTTATTTTGTTCCGGTCCCTAATTGTTCTTCACAACAAAATGCATTTTCAGCAATCACGGTTTAATATCACAGTTAGATGCCTCACAATCACACTCTTGACAATGAACTCGGATATGACGGCAAAGTTTGAATTAGGACACAAGTGACAGTAGCAAAACTTGGCAACAGCAGTCCTAGCAAGTCCTGGGGGGATTGCCTTAGACCATAAAGGGCTTTACTTAGGAGACAAACATGATTAGGATATTCAGAGGACACAAAACCTTCAGGTTGTTTCATGAGAACTTGCTCCTCTAACTCTCCATTTAGAAAAGCTGGACATCCAGCTGTCTAATTGGCCAACCAAAAGTAACAGCAAGAGTAAGAACAAACCTTAGAGTAGAGGTCTTCAAAACAGGACTGAAAATTTCACCAAAATCTATTCCAGAACTTTGTTGGAAGCCTCTGGCCACAAGTCTGGCCTTAGGTTTGTGACTTAACCGATCTGGACTTGCAATCCACTAGCTTCTTCTGACCATGATAAGGAATCAGTTTCCATGTTTGATTCCTGATTAGTGCATTAAATTCTTCCATCATTGCCTTCTTCCAAGCAGCTGACTTTAAGGCCTCTGTGACATTTTCAGGTTCCTTCATAGCATCAGTTTCAGTGCTCACAACTCCAATATAGTTTTATGAACACCTGCCTTACTTCGTGTAATCATGTGATGCTTGATTGGAGGACTAATGGCATTATTCTCCTAAGAAGTAGAGGTACATCAGGTACATCAGAATTCTGAGTATTGTCCTGCTGTTCATCTTGCAAACTCAGATTATTATTGCCTTGAATATTTGTCTGAATGAAATACTCTGATTGAGCTGCTGGACTGTAACTTGAACAATCAGGTTGATATGGTTCTTGCTGTGGAGTAACGGAACCAAGAGGAGACAGCTGCTGATGGCTGCAACGCAGAGGCTCCATTGGGCTGTGAGGAGCATTCAGTGGACTCAGCATAGCTCATTCCCACAAAAATGAGATAATTAAGGCTTGAACGAATTAAACATATGACTAATCTATCTTCTATCTTGAAAAGTTGTAATGACAACAATGTTTTTTCTTGTTTTAAAATGCAATATATAGATACTTAAATTGTTCCATTAAAATGAGGGCCCAGCAGATTCTTAACAAAATGTAATGGAAACACAGACCAAAACACAAAAATTTCTTTGTTTTGCTTTTCCAAAGGACTTTTATAAAGCGAAAAATGACCATAGAATGACAATGTGAGTAATTGTCAAATCTGCAAGTTTGACACGAGTTCAAATTTCGAGTTCACTTTAACAGAGATTGGCACAAAGATTGCCTCTTCCTTTACAGATTACATAGCTCATTCCCGAAAAAAGGTGATAAATTAAGGCTTGAACGAATTAAATATATCACTAATCTATCTTCTATCTTGAAAAGTTGTAATGACAACAATGTTTTTTCTTGTTTTAAAATGCAATATATTGATACTTAAATTGTTCCATTAAAATGGAATTGTTTCTATAACTTCTTCACCGGTTGCAAATTGTTGTTTCATTAGGTGTGGCTGTCAAAACATAGTCCATTAGACGATTTTTTTTTTTGCCAAAATTAGATTATTGGATATTCATTTGTAAAATAAAAAGCCTCGGTTATTGCTTTTTTTTCTTTTTTTAAGAAAAATTCATGACATGCTTTAAACCTTTAAAGAAAATAAAAGATAGTGTCAGCGAGAAAATTAATAATAAAAAATCGTTACAAAGTTTACTGAATCCATAATCTTCTTTATTGATCTAAACATTGTTATTGTGAATTAGATTTAGAAAGGTAGTTAAATTAGTTAATTATAATAGATAAGGCATGATTTACTATAAAATCGTATTCTAATATTTTCATTCTATAATGCATATCAATCTGTGCATCGCATTGGAGAAGCTCCTTGTTTGGTAATCTAAATTTCTAACATATGGCAAGGCAGCAAAAAGTTCGAAATCTTAAACCCAGCAAAGTTGTCCAAAATCAGATTTAAAGTATTGTGCTTTACTTATGTAGATCAATATTATATCAGATCAATGAAGTAATGATGCATATAACATTGGTTTAAAAATGGTTTTCATGCCAAGAAAATCAGCTGTCATCAACATACATATCAACCAGAATAAAAATAAACAAATAAAAGAAGGAACCTTATAGTTGTAATATTATGAACCTGAATAGATTAGTGGCGCTGACATATGGTATAAATGCCTACTTTAGCTTTTCGACACTTGAGCCTGTGCTTTTTTTTTTTTGGCCGATGAGCCTGTGCTTACTAACTACCCTTTCTTGAAATAAATTTTAAAAAAAAAAAGTAAGCAAAGGAGGAAACAAAACGAAAGGAAAGTCAAATTAAGAGCAAACGAGGTGGAAGTGTTGTACTGTTTATTTCGGCATCAAATAATATTCTTGGGGAGCTTCTTTGTTTACTTTAGCTTATAAATTATAATGCATGTCACTAACTGGCGAGTGCCCTCAACCAATTCTTTTATTTGTTTTCTTTACGTTTTTGAAATTAAAGGATAAATAAATTGTTTAGCTCATAAAGGCTGTAACTTCTCTGCGTAATTGGCTTCTCTTATCTTACTGCTCTTCAATTTTCACCCTCCTGCTCTTTCACCCTCCTGCTGTCATTCTGACGAATGCAAGTGACCAACTAGAAAAGTCTAGAAAATTCAGTACCGGATCTGCTGTTGATTTAGTATTGAATCGCAACATTCCATTTTTTTCCTATCACTTGAGAGGCTGATTCGCGGCCTCTAGTCGTCTCAAGATCCAATGAAAAATTACTTAAAATTAATGCAATATAATGCACAAACTTTGTATTGTCTTCTCTCTTTATCTGGTGGTAGAGGGAATTCAAACTTTAGGGTTCCCCAGCTTCTCCTTTAGGCCATCAATTTAGATTAAGCCCAATTGTCAAATCTTGGAATTAGCCTGATACAAGAATTAAGTATAAGGTAATATCAAAAGCTCAAATAAATGATTGCATGAATAAATTATCAATTTAGGACCATTTTGCCCTTAATTTGATTTAATTTAATGCAAATGTTCTTATTTCAAATTATTGCTTAATCATGTAATTTTAATCCATAAAATGTGCCAAAATCCCTATATTATTTATGAAAAAGTATATAAAAATATGGTTACACTCAAGAGGCTATTTTCAAATATTTAAATCTGTGACTGATTATTCAGAACTGGTCCCAAAACACTCTTGAAAAAGTACAATAACTTCCCTTCCAAGGCGTACATGATGCAAAAAAAGGGGGGGGGCAGAGGACCAAGCTCGAAGAAGCAAAGAATTTTGCTATTGTGACTAAGAATATGAAATCTTACTCAGATGAGAAAAGGCCCTAAAATACTGGTGCAGGGAAAAGCATAATTTATTATATCATAAACCGCGGAGACGTTTCCTTCTAAAGGGGACACTTCCCAATCCATGACAGATCATTGAGTGACACCTGGCTTTGTTAGCTTTATATATTGGTCCAGCAATGCTTCTTATACCTCTTTCTTCTTCCATTTCTTTAGTCACCTTTTCAAGTTTTTCATTGTTTAACTAACACTTGTGCACATAACCTTGTAGGTAAAATAAAGGTTCGGGTTTAATCCTCTTGTAACATTAGGTTGTTAGTGTTTGACCCTTTAATTAAAAAAGAACACTAACATGTGACTATGATCAAGCCGAATTTACGACGTTTGAAATATTTACATGGCAATTAAATTGATAGAACCTATAAAAGTAGGAGGTGAAGAGAATATTACCTCACAAAAAGAAGAGAAGGATGGATATAGGCAATAAGAGGGAAAAAGAAGAGTCATATCAGATATAAGCAGTGGCAGAAGGTGGGAAAGGCATATGCTTTGGAAGATCCAAATAAGGTACCACCGTTTCACTCTTTTTCTTTCTTTATACCCTATTTTTTAGATGTTGCTTTACCAAAAAGTCACCTTCCTCATTAGTTACATAAGTGAAGTCATCTCAACCATTTATTGCCGTCGCAATCAAAGAAGCAAGCAAATCCTTAATCCTATAAGGCTATAACAAACAGTCTTACCCCTCTTTCTCAAACCCTCTTCCCTCTGCACCACCACCATGTGAATCCTTAAGCTTCTCAGCCACCTCCCTCCATTAATTATGCATTTGAGCTTTGAGGGGGTGGTGAAGAAGAAGAGGATGCAGGATAAATGTCCACTCGCACCATATATATAGATACATCTCACTGTCTCTATACTTTCCGTGCTCTTTTGCTTGCAAGGTGTGGGAGCAGCTAGACCGATAAAGATTGCTGGGAATTCGAATGAACTTCATTCAAGAAGGCGAATTCTCTTTAAAAGGGCAACTTCGATCCTTTGGCATTTTCAACTCCCTTGGTCTCACTTCACTGTGATTTTCCTCTCCAGGGAGTTTCCAGAAAGGCGACTATTCCCTACTGTACTTAAATATATATATTTCTGGTTTTGTTTCTTACTGTAATCCCACCGCTTATATGTTTACTTACTTTGTTACTGCTGTGATTGATGTATGGGCAAATCTCAGACCTGGTTTGATTTGCTTGCTAGTGCTTTTGCTTTGTATTCTAGGCATGTGCATATGTATTAAAGTTCTCTCCACTATCTAGTACGGTGAGAACGTGTTCTGCTACTTCTCAATAAACAAGGTATTATAAACATTAAACAAGACAAGCTTCAATCTTATATCTACTTCTTTGGAGAGATTATTTTCCTAGAGCCTTTCTCCTTTTCACCTCTCTGATCCACTTGAATGATGAATACGTAGGATCTTGCAATTTTTCGATAACATATAGGTGACATGCTCGCCGATTCATAATTCATACGTGAGAGTGATAGCACTGACGTGGAATGATTGGCTGGGTTTTCATAGTAAATACAAAAATTCTTGGCTTGCCATTGGTTGATCGAACCAACACCAGTCATTGGTCAATCACAAGTCAAAGCGGGTCCAGGTGTTTCAGTTCCACGCTTTCGCAGTCAAGTAATTACCCAAGGTTAGATTAATTAAACATGATCTGAGTCGTCCAACTCCAAACTTACTATCTGGCTTTCATGCTGGCTTCAATTTGCATTGACATGTTTCGGGGCTAAAAATCAATGAACTGATACTCATGCAATACAAGTCAAAATTAACGAAATTCCGAATAAATAGAGATATACAAACATTTATTTGTTTGCCCGTTCTCCATTATTTATCTCCTTTCCATTTACTTCAATATATGTATGTGCGCACACGCACACACATATATTTAAATGTTTTTTTTGGTACGATCTTTAAATGTTTATTTTTTTTATAATAATCTTTAAATGTTTATAGTTGTGAAATCCTTTTCACACAGATTTGTAAGATAGTGGACGGATCTGAAAATGTATCTGTTTAAGAAGTTGGTCCAGCACGAGGGAAATAAGTGACACAGACCAAAAAGATGGGCCTAAGGAAACAAGGGGATTGTCAATAACCAAGTTCGGGGGTAATTATGTAAATTCTCATGTGTTTCAATTTCGTAAATTAATTTACATATCTGCCACTCGTTCCTTTCCCAATTCCTAAATTGCCACCCATCCATCCAATTCCAGCTTCTCTCTCTTTCCGTTCCGGCTTCATCAATGCCAGGTAGTGAAAACTCGTCGACCCTACTCGTCTTCTTCCTCACTCCGTTTCTTTTCGAATCAAATCAATTTCCAAGGCAAAGCTTTTTAAAGCATAGCGAGCGATTTCCCAAACCCTACATTAACTATTTGATATTCTCCCGCTCCTCTGATAGTGATCCTCACTAATTTTCAGCTTCAATGGCCTCCTAGCATGTGTGTTGCTTTGTTGATTGATTCTCTTGTTTCAATCATTTTAGGGTATCTCTATATATTTTCGTTTTTAGATATAGTTTCTGATTGCTGACTGAATTCTAAGAGGGCATGAAGCAAGAAGTGGCATCGGAGATTGCTCTGGAGATTCAGCCTCTGAATCAATGCGATGAAGTCGTTCCTACTCCAACTTCTGGAATTGACGGTGGTTCAGAGTCTCATTTGATGTTTTCTGTGGATGTGTCTGAGAATCCCGGCGGTATAATTAAAAGTTCTCTTTTAAATGGTTATATTGTTTATACTCGAGTAAAGAAGTCTCGGCATTTGTACAATGACTCTTCTGAGAATGGATCACTTAAGAGACTCAAGACCTCTGAAGATCGGGAGCCAAATGCAGACCTTCCAGCTGTTGGTGGCGGATATGAGGTAGGGGTAAACAATGTAGAAAAAAACATCGAATCTGAGATCGTTTGTCATTTGGAAAAGCGTATTAGGTGTACTGAATTGAAGAACGAGCCCGCGCAGTTTCTTGCTGGGGAAGGCGGCTTCAATGAGGTTCCTGCTGAACATTTTAAAAGTAAGGTACAGAAAAATGTAGATAAAACAGTGAGGCGGTTTACGCGTTCAGCATTGAAAGCAAAGGTTGAATGCAGTGATGAGACAGGGACTGCTCCAGAAGCTGCTCAGACAGCAAATAATAGATCCGATGAGAAAGAGACTGCTGCTCTAAGTGCATCAGCAACTCCGCGAAATAAGTTGGAACTAAAAATGTCCAAGAAGATCGTGCTCAGCAAGAAACCTATGACTGTCAAGGAGCTCTTCGATACCAGTTTACTGGATGGGGTTTCAGTAGTTTATATGGGTGGCAAGGTTAGTTTTTACCGTCGCTCATTACATTTTGATATGATGGCTTATTTTGCGTGCCCAAGCTGAATTCCAGCTACACACGCCCGTCTAGTAGTCTATTTGAAATGTACCTTTCAGTTCCGTCGGGATTAATTTTGGCAATATGCTACGTTATTATGTAGGATTCTGGCCTGCGGGGTGTTATTACAGATGGGGGGATCTTGTGCTCTTGTTGTCTGTGCAATGGGCGCAAGGTGAGTTATGAACTCATGGCATCGTCTTGTATACTCAGCGTTCTTTAGTTGACAGAGCCCGTTCGTTTATTTTCCCCTTGTTTCTGTCGCCTATGAAGGTTATTCCACCTTCCCAATTCGAGATTCATGCTTGCAAGTCATATAGGCGAGCAGCACAGTATATTTGCTTTGAAAACGGAAAGTGCCTGCTTGAATTATTGAGAGCATGCAGAGGAACTTCGCTGCATTCATTGGAGACGACAATTCAAAATTTTGTTTGTTCTCCACCTCAAGAGAAATATTTTACATGTAAAAGGTGCAAAGGTGAGCTTCACTTGTTATTTGGGGCCTTTAATTTCAGAAGCCAAATTAAAGGAAAAGAGTATATGGTCTAGATTTGCTTTTTAAAGGCATATCATTTTTACCTGTAGTTGTTTTTTTTATAATTATTTTCCACAGGACGTTTTCCCTCTTCACGAGTGGAAAAAGTAGGGCCTACATGTAAAACTTGTGTGGCATCAAAGGAATCTGAAGGCGGTTTAATTGACACTGTTGGCAAAAGAGTCAGGTACTAATTTCTTCTTTCTTTGGGTCGATTAGGTCATTTGCTTTCATCTGAGAAGCATTCAGATATCCACTAATTTGTTTCATTAACAGAAATCTTGCAATAAAATTTTATCATATGGAATGTCATTATTTTCCTTCCTTCCTTCCTTCTTTCTTTCTTTGGATGTGTCATAGAATGTATTATTATATATAGCTTCGATCAGTTTTTGAAACATGGGGGATATTGTGAAGTTAGAAACTTTGTTCAGTTTTAACTTATTGGCTGACTGCCAATTTATGTTGTTGATCCATAAATGGTACTGTAATGTGAATAAATAATTGCTGCTATACTAATGATATAACATATTATGTGTGCTTTCAGTATGTAACAAAATATATCTTATTCTTATAGTAAATGACTGTGAAAAAGAAATCTGAAAAGATACCTTGGTAGAAAACAAGCTTTCTCTTCGCAACCCTCTCCATCTAACACGGTCACGCACAGGGCTGTTGTGTCTGGCTTCCAATGAGTGTCTCATCATTTTATGCATGAAATAGTACTAATTTGAGTGTCAGAGCTCTTATTTCTTTCATCATTTTATCATAATGTTTCAGGTATCGTAGACCAGTTCCAGACTCTAAACCATTAAATGATTCTGAGCTGTGTAACTCATCTCCAATCAACAAACATTGGAAGAAAAGAACAAGGTTGGTTTTTATATCTGTATATGTCATACAAATCTGAGCTGGCCAATAGCCTTTTTCTTGGTTTTGAGTTTCATTGAGTGAAATTTTTGTTACTAATTGTTATGTGGTTGCTAGCTTATAGCAGTTTTTATTTGCTAATTGTTTTTACTCATGCTGCCAACTGTATTCTTCAGGACAACAAATCTGGTTAGCAGCACAAAGTCCTCCGAGACTGCTTCTGTACCCATCCTATCCCGAAAGAAGTCTCTGCGGAGGTTTAAAAAGAAGTTCGTACCTGGTTTTATCTTTGGCATCTTTAATTTAATTATAATAATATGCTTCTGGGCGAATTGTTAACAGATAAATTTTCTTTTCTTTTTGAATTTTTTATTTCCAGGTCAGAAAAAATTTCAGTAAAACTGAAGACCCCACTAATTTCATCAAAGTGTTTATCTTCACAAAATAGGAGTCAATGGAAGATAACTAAAAAGTTAGTTCACCTCTTCCCCTTCGATATTTGTATACCTATTTGGTTGGTCCTCTTTTTTTTAGTCATGACAATCACTTCTCATTCAATTTTTCTTCTCAAGGGATCAGCGGTTACATAAATTAGTTTTTGAAGAAGGTGGATTACCTGATGGAACAGAAGTGGCTTATTATGGACGTGGACAGGTTGATTGTGTGTCTGATTCGTGCAATAAGTTTATGTAATTCTGTCTGTTGATTTGTTGACTAATAAATTCTCGCTGATAGAAATTGCTTGAGGGTTACAAAAAGAGCTTTGGAATACTTTGTCGGTGCTGCAACACTGAGGTATTTCCCTTTAAATAATTTTCTTGCAAATCTGCTGGTGCTCCTAAAAATCAGTATGTTGTACAAATGGTTTTTATGTTTGAATTTTCTGTGCAGGTCAGCCCATCACAATTTGAAGTCCATGCAGGCTGGGCTTCTCGCAGGAAACCGTGAGCTTTTTCCTGTTTATGCTTTTTTTTTTACTGGGAGGTGGTTGGTTGGATATTTGGCAGCTTTTTGCCTTGACTGCCACTAGTGTCTGTGGGTTTTCATGAAAGTACTATGTTTTTGGGCAGTTATGCATACATCTACACTTCAAATGGGGTTTCTCTCCATGAATTAGCAATTTCTCTTTCAAAAGGACGCAAGTACTCTTCAAAGGACAATGATGATCTTTGCGTTATTTGTTGGGATGGTGGAAATCTGTTGCTTTGTGATGGATGCCCAAGGGCATTTCATAAAGGTCAGATATACATTAAAAAGGAAGAAAAATAATGGATACGTTATCTATTTGCTACTTTGTGTGTGATAATGAACTTTTATTATCAGTTAACATCTGATGTTGCACTAAGAACTTCTATAACCATACCACCTAGGTTGTTAATATAAGAGAGTTTCTATAATGCTGCTGATATAGAAGGTGCTTAGAGTAAAACAAAGTTGATTGCGAGGCTCATGATCATAGATTGTGTATAGTGTAAGAGACCTTATTCTGTCAATCTGACCCATTTCATATGCATTTTGAGTTTTGATCCTGCTCTTGCAATAAGTGAAATGATGAAAGAGGAAGGGAAAAAAATGCAAGTTTATGCTTAACACTGTTTGGTTGGAGGGATTTTGCTTCCCTCTTCTAATTTGATTAAACAAAATGGAGGGTAGGTGGGGGAAGTTAGGGGGGTAACAACTCCCCCCCAAAAAAGAAAAAAGAAAAAGAAAAGGCAAACAAGAGGAGGTTAAAATTCCCCCTCCCTTCTCCCCTACGGCCCCACCCCCTCCATAAAATCCCTCACCTTCCATCCCCTCCCCTCTCTTCCACTGAATTCCTTCCCCTTCATTCAACCAAACTTTTTCCCGATGTTTCATATGATGAGATGGTCATCTTCTAAGTGTTCCATTGAAATGTACAGAATGTGCATCTCTGTCAAGCATTCCACGTGGTGACTGGTACTGTAAGTTCTGCCAAAACATGTTCCAGAGGGAAAGATTTGTAGCACACAATGCCAATGCTGTGGCTGCTGGAAGGATTGATGGGGTTGATCCTATTGAACAGATAACCAAGAGATGCATTCGCATTGTCAAAGACATTGAAGCTGAGCTGAGCGGCTGTGCTTTATGCAGGTAACAATTGAACCTTCAGATCCTAAGCTGATCCGATTATAGCTTATGCATCTTCATACTGATGATTGCACTGAGCAATTACCACCATGTGTACTGGTATACTGTTATATTTGAGTTATTCATCCATCCTGTGGCATTTGTGAATTTCAACCCTGGCTATATATTACAAAGAAAAATTTTGCATGTAGGGCTTATGACTTCAGCAAGTCAGGATTTGGTCCTCGCACAATTATACTCTGCGACCAGGTATGCATGCCAGTCTCCTTCTCACTCTTCTCTTCTTGAAAGTCACGTTCAAGGCCTCAAATATCTACAATAAATAGAGTTTCAGTGGGGTTAGGTATTGGTGCTTATCACAGTTATAAACACATCTCTGTGGTGAAATTTAAACCACTGAATCCAGTTTCAACAATCTAGATTTAAAATTTCTGGTTAATATTTTTTAAATGAAAAATTCATTTCTTTGAAGAATGATAGTTAGGAGGTTATTCTTATTTTAAATTCTTCACCAATTAAAATTACAAGTTATTAAAAATATAAAAATAAAATTTTATTATATCCAAACTTCTTCCATTGCATTGTTCATAAAATAGGATGATGTATAATGCTTTTGATTCTTTATGGATATCCATTATACAGACCACTTCTGCTTCTATGAAATTAACTGAACACATGGATTTATCCCCCTCTTCTCTGGGTCCAGTGTGAACAGGAATATCATGTAGGCTGTTTGAGGGACCATAAGATGGCATATTTGAAGGTATGTGGTTTATTGCCATCTTTGCTGTTGATGTATTAGTATGGACACTGATCTCTCTTTTCGACTGAACTTGTTATGATATGACTGGAACTACTAATAGGAATTGCCAGAAGGAAATTGGTTTTGTTGCACAGATTGCAACAGAATACATTCTACTTTGCAGAAGTTCTTGATTAGGGGGGCTGAGAACCTTCCTGACTCTCTCGTGGATGTTATAAAGACAAAGCAAGAGGAAAAGGGTTTGCAGTCTTTCAATGATATTGATGTAAGATGGAGGCTTCTTAATGGAAAAATTGCTTCTCCTGAAACCAGGCCATTGTTGTCAGAGGTTGTTTCAATCTTTCATGTAAGTTGTGCCTGTACTCCTGAATTTTTTTTCAATCTGAGTTTTCGTTTTTTTTCATCCCTTAAAGGGATGGATGTAACAGAATACTTTATGTTTCTTGAATAATTGGCAGATCTGTTATGCATTCATACCTGGGGCAAACCATATTTTCATAGCTTTTTGGATAAATGCCTTTTTTATTTGATTTTCCTTGATTAGGTCTGATTGAAACTTGGTTGATTTGTGATTTACCGAATATTAAAGAAATTTTGGAAGAACCTGTTTACAGTACACTGCTGAACTAATATTTCATCTTTTGTATAATTGCATGTGAACAAATTTGCCTTGTGGTCTTATGATCAACTTCATGTTGCCTATGTTCCTTATGGCCATAACAAGCTTATGCCAATTGTAATGGTTCTTATCTGAGCCCAGCTTCAGGTGTTGCTTGGGCACATGCGGGTCACAAGCCTAGTTCTCTTTTAGTACCTTTTATTTTTCCTTGAGGAACCTGTCTGTATCTGACAATTTGCATGCTTCAGGAATGCTTTGATCCTATAGTTGATTCAACTAGTGGACGTGACCTTATCCCAGCCATGGTTTATGGGTAAGAAACACGTTTTACTTTTTTGGCCTTATTTGTGTGCCATCTGTTTGCTTTTCATGATATGATATTTTTCCCTTGTCTCAATTAACTTGTGTATCACTTTCAGAAGGAATGTGCTGAGTCAAGAGTTTGGAGGAATGTATTGTGCAATATTATCGGTCAAGTAAGAAAACTTTTGTTTTCTGTTTTAAATTTTATCACTTATAGTGCTTTTCTAAGTTTGTTTTCTTGATATTGCAGTTCAACTGTTGTATCAGCTGGCATGTTTAGAATATTTGGTAAAGATGTGGCTGAACTTCCTTTAGTTGCAACAAGCAATGGTAATCATGGAAAGGTACGAGAATGCAGTAGTGCTGGAACCTGTGCTCTGTACTTTTTTTTTTGCCCCTTTAACTATATTTGTTGTTATTTAACTTGGTTAAATTCTAGGAAGCATAGACACACATGGGCACGCAGATCACTTTTATGGACAAGTAAGGCAACACGGCATAATTTGAGATGTCATTGGCCCAAAAAAAAAAAACAAATTTATAATGCTTGTCTGACTCAATAGAAAATTACATATAAAAACTGTTGCCTGGAGTTTTATGTCCAGTATGTGTCAGATACACGGACATATCAAATGTTTACATTCAATGTAAAGTGTTTGACTAGAATTTTTTGAAGGGTCAGGGCTTCAAGTTCATCAAATCCCTTCCTCTTGCTCCAGATTTGGCCTTTATGCACTACGGAATTTTGATCTATTGCGGATGTATAATATGATCACATACTCTTATGGCTTAAATGCATTATTAATTTTTAATGCATCGGTTCACCCCCTTGACAGGGCTACTTCCAATTACTCTTCACCTGCATTCAGAGACTGCTGGCGTTATTGAACGTAAAGATGCTTGTGCTACCAGCTGCTGAAGAAGCAGAATCCATATGGACAGATAAATTTGGGTTCCGCAAGATGAAACCAGAGCAGGTATATATATAACATTGTTTCCATCTACGCCTCACAGCTCCAATTCATGGCGATGTGAGATAATTAGGATGTCCCTTGTGCTGCAGATTAGCAACTGTAGAAAGAATTACAGTCAGATGGTAACATTCCAAGGGACTTCCATGCTTCAAAAAATGGTTCCACCCTGTCAAGTCTTCAATGTGAAAGAGGAAAACTCTTAGCTTTCTTGTTTTTGTTTCCTTTTCTTCTTTCCTGGTCATATATGTATATGCCTTTCTAAAAAAAGAGAAGGCATTCTGGAACCCGTCACTGTCCATGATCTATTGTTTATTCAATTATAATGTCATTTTCCCAGTCTAATTTTGATTGCTCTCATAGATTACATAAGCTCCTGGAATATAGCAGGTTAATTGTTTGTTTAATATTAATCACCAAATTTAAGAGGCCAGGTTTTCCTATAAAGCAGTGTATTTATCAATTAGTCGTTCATTTTAAAAATTTTTATCAAGAATAATTTAAAATTCGCTACTTATGAACCATCTTTCATATTTTTGAAGAATTTAAACCTAGAAACTCTCGTGCAACTTGATCAAATGTATGTTCTTCTAATAAAAACTTAAATGGTTTTCTTTTACTTTTATTCTTCCAGTTTGGTGAAGTTATCATTAATTTCTATATTCCATGCAACCTCACTAACCTCACCAAGACGTAGCTTCAAAGGATGCCAGTGCTGATTTGGGCTAGGCTGGAACAAGTGACCAAAACTGAAGCAGGTGTGTAATACAAGTTTGCAGGAAGTGCCCAGGAGCGTCACTGCTTCAGTTATTCACCATTCTGCGACGTGACGCAAACGCTTTCTGACTTGCGTTGCGGCACATCTGTCTTCTGACTTGCGTTGCGGCACATCCAATGTCTTATCATTAGAGACCCCCATCATCAGAATGTCGCTTTTATATAAAAGCAGGCCTTTGCCAGGAAACTTCAACTTTTTACTGGTTAATCATCAGGTCCTCAAATTAAAATCGGTAATTTTAATCCCTTAGATTGCATTTTATTTCAAATATAGGTCTATACAATCAAATACGAGACCATTTTCTTCACTATACCAAAAACACTAATTTTAAACTCAAGGGACAAAAAACAAAATGTGAGTATATTTGAGAGATTAAATATTATATTAACTTTCTTTACTTTCTTTTAATGGCATTATTCTTAAATAAATATTCTAATGTTAAATCTAAGAGTGTAAATTTATTTTTAGGTTATACACACATATTAAGCTGCGCCTCAGGTTAAGTTGATCAACCTGTAACACAAAAATAAATTTGTAAATAATTCTACAAATAGCGAGTTTAAAAGGATATTCCAACCCAGATAAATCGTCAATATCCAACTCACTGAAATTTGTTAACCAACAAAAAAAAAGTCGTCTGGAAAACTCGCATATTATGGGACATTTGATGGAATATATATGCTAAGCAGCCATACACTTTGTCGGTTTAAATATTTGAAAAATTCAAGCCATCCCATAATTGATCGAAGTCACCAAAATCAAACTTAATTTATATTCCAAATATCAATCATGGCTCCGTTTGGATAGTCCGTTGGGAAAACGGATACAGATTCCGAGGTAGTTTATGTGAGAGGAAAAGTGTCTCGGTAAGCGCACCCGTTGGCAAAACAGGTAAAACAAACAGAGCCCATATCTTAACACAATCATAAATATATGTATAGAGAATGGAACTGAATAATGGCAGTGTTTGACAAAGTGATTCAACACTTTAAAAGTACGATCAATAGTGTTTTTTCACAAAATGAGATAATTTACTTCACACATTTGTCTTTTAAATGGTAAAAGCACTTCTCCACCGCTTTCCCAAACGGACCCAATAACTCCAACGAATGAAACTCCGTAAATATGCACAATGCGAGTCTTAGTTAAAACTAAAACTGCTTCATTCAAATTCAACGCTTCATTGTCTTTGTTACTATTGCTACTTCCCACCCTTCAAACACATCGTGCTTGCATTTTTTATGTTACCATATTGTATTCGTTTGGGAACGTGATAGACAAATATTTTTATATAAATTGAGGTAAATATATGGAGGAAATTATCTCATTTTACTGAAAAAACACTGATGAATGTGTTTTTGGACAGTAAATAAACTTTTCCAAACAAACAGATTGTCTCACATTTCATTGACCTCTTTTCCCCTTTCAATAGAAATTTAGCACTCAAGTTTTTAACAACTCAAAAGTGTTGACGTGCATGTTTGTTTCAATTGGTCAAAGCTTATATATATATATATATATATACACACGAGTGCGCATCATCACCGTTATTTATTTTTGACCAGAAAGAACTCAATTAAAGAGATCAGTATGATGGTATATATTACTACAATTGAAACTTAAAACGTGCCAATAAATTATTGTCAACGAAGTCGACACAAGTTATTGATTAATTAATTTGGAAAGAAACATGTTTATGTATCGTGTCATGACTTGTAAGTTATGAAGGCAATATTACATTGCACCAATATGGCTTAAGCATATATTGGGTTAGGAGCATCGCTTAAATATATAAAAATATTGTTCGAATTTGCTTATAATAAAGAACAGCAGGAGCAAGAACTCGTTCTCTTCTTGACCAAGAGCCAGAGGCTGCATTTTCCTCTACTTTACACCACTGTGTTCACATTACACATGCTTTTTTATACACCAGGCAGTAGAAACACTCTTTACACTAGGATTTGTCGCCGGTTAAAAATAAATTGACGGATAAATTAAGTATGACAGGTGACAATTTTATATATAAACTACAGTTTTAATGAATGTTTTATACCAATTGTAATTTTGACCGGTATGAAAAAATATAACCCCTTTTTAAACTAGTTCTAAAATTGCTTGTAGCGATAAAAAGTCTTTCCGTTTCAACCCATTACTTATGAATATATAGAATATTCTGCTCAATATATGTCAGTTTACGGGGGCTTATATACAATATTATATCATCAGTTCACATACACTTGGATACCTACGACTGTGCTAGCTATATATACGTGTGTATGTGTGTATGACCATCCCATTAAATAGTAACATGAGGATTTCAAATATTTTTGTAAAGATACCGATAACGTGATATATATATATATATATAACCAACTATACAAGGATCCGTTTGGGAACGGGTGGAGAAGTACTTATACGCAAGTCGAAGTAAATATGTGAAGGAGATTATCTCATTTTACGAAAAACACTATTGAATGTACTTTTGAGACTTCTTAACTAGTTGTTAAACAGCACCAGGCAAATATAAACAGAATAATTTTAGATTATTGCGATCGCTATTTATAGTTTGTCAACACCGTGTCTTGATATAAAATTCATATTTGATATTAATGATATTATTGATAACAATATTGATATTGCTAATAATATAACCATGAAAGTCATGTGCACATTGTGCTTGTTTGAGAACTTCATTCCCCAATGGTATACGTAAATCGAGAGAAAACCATATCAAAATTCTAAAAAACCCATTTTGAAATCTATAAAAACAACATTGAAATCTGTAAAACCATCTAGAAATCTGTAAACTTTTTTCTCCCAATAAAACTCCTTTCCCCAACGGAGTTCCCAAGTAAACACATTAAATCATAGCTAAAATTATTTGACAAACATAACTTGTTTTATGATAAAACTATACCAACGACCCTGTAAGTTTCTGGATACGAATAAAAGTATCGAACACTTTGCATGCACGGAATTCGAAGGCAACATCGAAATAACGATGATCTAGCTTTTTTGGTTTTCATGTGTGGTTCAGTAATAAGTAACAATGATTAAAGATAATTAAGTAAATGATTTAGCTCTTAACTTGTTTAAAAAATTTGTTTTTTAATACAGGGCATGCGATTACGATTTTCCGTCTAAAGGGGGCTAATAACGTGACAACTAAATTATGACTTTTTCTTTCAAAGTTATACCACTTTACAATACACTCGTTAAAGCCTATATTGGATCCATTCGGAAGTTTATAGCAATCCTCAAGAATGACTTCTTTGGCCTTTAATAAAAAATTTATTTTATAGTTCAATTTTTTTATTAAAACGAATATTATATTAAGAATATGAAGAGTAAGAAACAGAGGATACACATTCATACGAATAATTGCTACACATGAAAGTCTATCAATTTATTTATTTAATGTGGTGTAATTATAATAATATATGCACACA
>JANTPZ010008897.1:0-11057 GCA_025593235.1 Vachellia pachyceras
TTGATAACAAACTATTCATACATATGACTTTTCTTTTAAGTGACTTGAAGTTTTAGAATTTATTTGTGTAAACAACAAAAGGAGAAGAATGTTAAGAAGGTATATTGTAATTAATACATCAAATTTAATTTCATGAATGAAATAATAGATTTGATTCATGAGAAGTAAATTATCAGCATAAATCTAAATATAACACCTTATTAGAACCATATGGAGTATAGTTTTGGGAAAATTATTATCAAACCCCTGAGAAAGGGGACTTAATTACTAAATAGTTTCAATAACAAATTAATAGTTTAAATATAGTTATTTTTTTTTGTTCTAAAACTTGTCATTACATGTTTTTCACTTATAATTGAACTTTTGGGTAATTATTACTTATGATAGTTAACATAAAATCTAATTTGTTGTGTAATTTTTGAGATATTGAGTACCTCCTCCTATAATTTAATTTTGAGTTTAAAATGTAATTTATTTTTTTTAAGTTTTAAACCACGAGAGGAATTGCTGTTCGAACGAAGAACTTCTAGGTAGCTAGCTACTGATATGTTTATTATTTTCTTCAGTCTTTTAATCACACAATCACCTTTTGGCAAAAAGAAAAAATAACTAAATACACCATTACCGTATATATCATTCACTACAAGTCTATATAAAGAATACATATGAAATATTCTTTGCAGAAAGGCTGAAACAACGGGATAATAAGTTAATTTCGAAATGTTATTAATAGTAGTTTTTTCCGTCATATTTCTTTAATTTTTTTAATACTCACAGCAAGCGTCATCTACTATGAATTAAGAAATGGTTTAGTTTTTATTTTATATTACAAATGACACTGGTGTATACCTTGTGATAACTCCTAGAAATTGATAGCATTCTAGTAAATTTTTTTTTCATTTAATCTGTTTTAAAAGCCAAAATGTGCATAAAAAGAAGTTTTTAGAAGAAAATATGTATAAAGTTAAATCTAAAAAAATGCTTGTTTTATTTGGTTAATTAAAAGATAACTTATGCATTTTCTCTTTTGTAAAGAGTGGAAGACAATCCAAAAGCTAATAAACAAAGCTTAAAGCAGTAAAGATTGAACAAATATCATCTATCATGAAGTTAAGGAGGACTTGATGCTCTCTGTGTCACATGTTTCAACCAACAAACATCTTGGTTGAAGCCAACAAAGACCTGATGCTTTCTATGCCACATTCTTCAGCTAACGAAATCTAACGTCCGTACAGTTACGCGTTTTACTTGTTGCAGCTGGTTTAGGGTTAAAAAACTTAGGGTTTGGCCGAAAATTATTCATTCTTTACTCTTAGAAGGTGCTTGGGGTCATTCTTTACTAGGATTTGGAGCTTTTGAAAAGATTTGGAGCTTTAGGAGAGATTCCAAGAGAGATTTGGAGTTCTAACCTAGGGTTATTTTCTTTTCTTCCCTTTTCTCCTTAGTTATTGATGTTTCCACTTGTTGAACTTAGTTTTTCTATGTATATGTATAAGGATAACTAAGCATTTAATTTCTAGGGTTACTTTGAATCTTTACATGGATTAAAACTTTGTTATTCTCCTAACACAATTGCATTTATTCGCTCACTTTTGCCATAGTCTTCGTAAGAATGATAACTTTTTATACTACTTACGATCCGTATACTTACAGTAGAAAGACGATGAACACTTTGTTACAATTTTTGGAAGGAAAATGTTGAAGGGAAGTTCTTTATATAGGAAGATGTGCTCAACAAGAATATGTATGTATACCTGGCATTTATGTGAAATGTGAAAGAGAGAGAACATAATTTGACATGCATATTCAATTATTCATACTATTTAACAATTAAGCAAAATAAAGAAAAAAAATACATCATTGTGCATGTTTGGGAAATATTTCCTTCAACGGTGCACGCAAATCAAGATAAAAACATTTTTAAATCCGTAAAAAACATCTCGAAATTCATAAAAGTATTTCGAAATCCATAAATTCTTCTCAGAATCCGTAAAATTATTTCTCTCGACATATTCCCAAAATTGTATGCTTTCATCTATTCAATCTTGACAAATTACTTCAAATCTTTGAAGGAAGAAATTTAATTACTCAAAAGTTTAATAACAATTGAGGAACTTGTAATTACAACTTTTTATACAAAAATGATAACATGTTTTTACTCCCTACTTGTTATTAGGATTTTTTTTATTAATTAAGCACATTTCGAAAACTAGTAGTAATTCCACCTTCAATCTTTTCGCAAGAAATATTCAACCTTTAAGGCATAGATAACATTTTGCTTAACTCAAGTTGAGGCAAATAAAATTACATGATATTAATTTTCTTACAAAAAAAATACATTTATTTATTGTTATACTGAGTTAGTAAACGAAAAAGTCAAATAACCAAGTATGGGATCATCTTCTGAGAATTATATGAGATCATCTTCTGAGAAATCCACCTGGTAAGACACCCCTTAACTTTTTTCCAAACACAGCACGAAGTGCTGAACCCACCAGAGGCCAACTCGTGGTAATGGCAATATAAAGAAGCAACCAGATGGACCATCGACTTTGCCGAGTTAACTGACCTAAATATCTCTTGAAAGGTGCTGTTACATCAAGGGGCATGGCATCACCTTGCATACTTGGAGTTTCTGTGATGCTTGGAGCATCATCACAGCTTGCATCAGCTCTGGCCACTTCAACTTGTTCTTCCTGGATCCTTTCACTAGTTTGATGCTTCTGATCAGATTGTATTGCTCGTGACTCTTCCTCATGCTGTGTTGTTTGCTCGGATGCTGCCACCATTCCATTTTCGGTTAAACTTACGTAAGGGCCCTGATCGATTGGCGTGTCCCATGGTGTGTGTGGTTTAGAGATCTGTATCATTCAATTCAATAGTTACACACAACAGAATGGCTTCAGCTATAAGAAATAGTCAACAAATCGCTACAAGATCTCAATGTGCATCTTTTATGGGGGCACCAAAACATGTATGAAATGATCAAGTGCATAAAGTTGGAATCTGATGGACCTGTAATTTTTGGGCCAATGAGGGAAAAGGCCCAAGCCTATGGGAAGAAAATAAAGACAGAAGACAGTACCAGTTAGCTGGCCATGCATGGCCCCCCCCCCCGGGGGGGGGGGGAGTTGGAAAAGCCTATGAGGAGGCTTATTAAGGAGTTTTAGGGACTAGGAGGCAACGAAAGAAATCGGCATTGTGTGAGGAGAGAGCCCAAGCCTCTCGAAAGATTGGGCAGTGTCTTCTTAATTCTTTTTTGTTTCCTTTTAGTTGCAGTTACTTGTCTGTGTGTGTGTTTATAGACTTTTTTTTACTGTTCCATTGAGCTATAAATATTCAGTAAAAGGATAGTTCAGATTTATTTTGGTCCGGGTTCCATCATCATCGAAGGATTTGCAACTTATCAGCAATAAGCAAAATATCAATAGCATATTTTTACCTCCTTCTGCACATGCATATATTTGCTAGTGTGTAGCACGCCAAGAAATTCATTTGCAGCCCTTACCCACCTGCAAAAAAGGAAAAAAAAAAAAAACCAAGTGGCTCATTATCTTCCCATTAAAAAGTGCTTTCTTTTGCTGAAACACAGATACCTTCTATTGGAAGCAAGTTGGGCACTAAATATAGGCACCTCTCCAAGAGGGATTCGAACCTTGGTTTACTATGTTGAGGAACTAACCCCTTCCGCTAGACCCAACCCCGTTGGTAAATTAATAAGTGTTTAATCACAGGTGTATTCAGTGTAACCTGAAGTCTGAACCAGCCAATAAAAAATAATTGCTTATGATGCTATTATGCTGCACTAATATTATCAGATACCCCACGTTTACCCATCTCTTAACAAATCCAGAAACAGTTTCATGGCCGGCTAACGTCAAGTAACACCAACATATTATATTATGAAGATGCTGGTGGAATCATCTAAAACAGAAACCAATAAACCCAGCCAGGACATAGAATAAGTTTGTTTGGGAAGTTCGTTGGGAGAACAATGTGCTTGTTTGGCAACGCTTGGCTTGTAGCTATAAGCAGGTTCAACAGTATTTTTCTGCAAAACGAGACAATCTCCTCCACATATTTGCCTTGGCTTGTGTGAATAAGCCCATAAGTACTTCTCCATCGCTTTGCCAAACGGACCCAATAACAGATTCCGAGGCAAATATGTGAGAGGAATTTTGTCTCGGTAAGTGTAGGAATGGATTTTGGGGCGACAAACGGCCTCCCCAAACAAGCCCAATGTCTTCCCCAAGTTTTGTCAATACTTTATTTTCCAAAGAAGCTAATTGATTGTGATTATGGGATCCAACATGTTGAAGATCAGACATGCAAGACAACCCAGCAAGATGGACTGAACATACTATTTCTGGGTTTTGTTAATACTTAAGTTCCAAAAAAGATAATTGAAAGAGATTACTGGATTTAACAATATGCCAAAGAACAAACATATGCACTTGTCAAATACCACAGGCTAGACGCAGTTATTCCCTCAAAGAATGCCAGATGTCCTCCGTGCTTTGTAGTAGCCAGTACAACATTTTTATTTGCCCTATAGGAAAAACAAGTTTGTTATATTTGATTCTAAATAAAAAGGCAAATTAATAGGAAATAAGGAATAAAATAAAAGCAGGCAACCTGCATTCATCCCAGGGAATGGCTTCCCTGGTACAGACTGGATCATCCAAAGCACTAATACAGAGAAGAGGAACAGCCACAGATTGCACATAAATGGAGCTGCTACAGCGCCTATAGTAGGTATCAACAGTCTAAGGAAACATATTAGCATGAGGTTACCGATATTGAGTTGGTAAAAAAAGAGAAGATAACAAGAAGGAAAAATAATGCATTGTATGCTAGATATTAGTACCTCATATTTCCCAACAATGCGAGTCGCATGATCATCAAAATCTCGAATAGAGAGTGACTAGCAAAGCAGACATATATAATAAAACAGCTCAGTATTGGTCAGTATAAAACAATCGCAGAATGTACACAGCACTGATAAGATGCCATTGATGATGATAAATGGCAAAAATAATTCCAAATGCTTGTAGCTGAAATCTTATAATCAACTTCAACCACTAAAACATGCAAGAAAATAACCAAACCCAAAGCTTGCTGGTTGTTTGTCAGACCCTTGATGATGGAAATCAAACATGATGTTATTGATAATTGGATGGACATTCCAGTGGGATGGGCAGTGTTCCCTCGAAAGCTAGCCTTTTGAGGTTATCTATAGCTAGTTGCTGACAATTTACGAGTTCTGCAGAGGGTTCTGACAAATAGAGGATTTTGATTGATGGCATAGCTAAGTAAATGTCACTAAGTGGAGTGTTGGAAAGTGAAGTTGTTGAGATGCCAATTCTCAAAGGAGAGTTAACCGATGGCGACTAAGGTAGTATGGTGTGGAAATCTCCACATCAGTTAGAATCAAAATGATTTTATTTATTCCTTTCTCCTTCTCAATCTATTATTAGTCAAATACAGAATTTTATTTTCTATTCCTAATTTTTAGCCGTGATCGGTGTTCTGCCTCATTGTATATATTATACCCAATATTGATCAATGAGAATCAGAACATATTGATCAATGTTGAGAATTATGTTATTCAAATTGTAAGAGATTCCTAGCTCCTATTAAAGCAATTTGAACGGCAAAGTCTAGGATGCTCTGTCAAGGAAATCGATGCATTTATGCCACCATGAAAATCACAAATCTCCACACCTAGATAGTGCATATCAAATAAAATAACAGCTGCCACATGACAAAAGGCCACAAAACAAAATACTACTTCACTCAGCCTTTTCCTCTACATATACTCCCCAATTTATGCCAATATACGTGTCCACAAGTGTCTTACAACCCAAATTCCGTAACTACCTACCAATTTCCATGTAACAGAAACTTTGGAATTAGAATACCAGTAACAAGTTCCATTCCGTTGTTACACAAGAAGGTGGGTGTTTCATGAACTACATCTTTGTGACCTACATTTCAATAGACTTGTCTTGATATGACAACAAAAACTGCATTCCTCTTTACCAGTTGAGAATAAATCAATAGAAATTATGCATCAGATAAAGAGCATAAAATTAGCAGATCCACAATTAAAAAAACATACAAAATCACTTCATTTGTTCCCTCATACTAACAATGAATTAGATGTAATTATATAGTATTACAGTTCGAGAGAGGAAAGATACCTTTTCAATTCCTTCCCAATTTGCTAGACGAGTGAAGTGAGGCTGGTGCCTGCAATTGTGATTAATCCATAAGACCTTAAACATGTATATCGGATTTTATATCTGCAGTACAGTATTTTACCAACTAGACACCCAGGTTTTGTAACCTGGAAATATAAAATAAGCCAGAAAGGTAGAAAACGCATACATTTTGGCGTAGCCTTGAAGTCCAACAGCAAGAGCTCTATCATAAAGCTTTTGGACAAGCCTACGGCTTATAAATCTGTCTCCTATCTGCAAAGGAGAATGTGAATGCTATGAATTCCAGTTGAAGTGCAATAATAGGCAAAACCACAAATGTTTTGATCATTTGATATTTAGTAATATCAAATAGGCACGAAACTCAGTGAAGCACAATGTTTCACGTCAAATTATTCAGTACAAAATAGAATTTCACCGATGAACGACATATAACTAGCATGTTGAAGGTTCATCTGGGACCTTCTTAATTTCAAATGCCTTCTATCATGTTTATATATTTCTAAATTGAAAATATGTACAGAAACTTTCTACATAGCTTTCAAAAAATTGTAACAAACACACTTGAAGAGACCCAAGAGGTTAAGATACAAAAATCAAATTACTTACACAAAATTCAATGACGTTCTAAATAGTACAGGTACTCATTTACTTTCACCATCACTAAAAAAAAAAAAATTCCAACAGAGCAAATTTCAGGGAAGACCTGACAGATACAGGTGATGCATGGCTCAAAGTAACAGGTAGATGAGTAAAAATAATTCCTGTTCAAGTATGAAAGATCTATAAAAGGGTCTTCTGTTATCTTTCAGGACTCTCTGCCAGTGGAAATCAAACTCAAAACGAAACAGAAATCAAAACAAAAATATCAAAACTAGGGTAACACACAAGAATATAAAATCTTCATTGAAAAAAAAAACTAACAATTCTATTTAAAAAAACTAAAAACAAAATTTGTGAATAGGGATAGAATCAAATATCCTTTTTCAAACAATTTAGATGAGTTACTTATTCCGAGAAGACTACAAGTTACTCAATAAAAAAATTCTAAAACTCCAGAATCATAAAAAAAATGGTTTGCTGCATCATTATTAACGTGCAGGGGGGCAGTTGGTAGGATAAGAAAAATTTCAGCCAATCTGTGGGAAAGACTTAGACCACTCAGAGGCTTTATCACGACGAAATGAGAGAAAAGTTACCTTTCTGAAAGTAAATTAAGAGACTTTATCTTTGGAGGACCAAATTGAGAGGAGAGTAATCTTTTAGATGCTAAATCATTCTATTGTCTTCATTTAGTTAGAGAAAACTCAGACTAAAATAAGATCAGTTCTCTGTCCATCTAGATATCATCCTGTGTCTCAATAAATCTATCAAAGGTCTTTTCTATCTTCTTTCGTTAGAGAGAGCTGAAAATAGAGAAATAGCTTCCCTTCATCTAAAAAGAAATATCCAAGACCAACCACTCACAGGGAATATCAAGGGTTTTGGTAGAAAACGAAAAGATTCAAGAAGCTAGATACAAGTAATTTTAGCTGGAAATCAACAATAATCAGATATGTGGAATGTGTAGCTCAGGCAACAATCCAATCGGCTTTGATAAGTTCATATACCAAACTAATTCCCTCCCATTTGAAATACCAAATTAGAATGCAGTTACTTTTAAAATGAAAGACTGACCAAAAGATCCCACGGAGAGCAAATAGCTACAGCCCCAGCCACGGGAATATTTTCACCCTCCTCACCAAGATATTTTACCTGCATATCATATAGGTTAACAATGACTGAACATGAATACATTAGCTATGCACAAATCCTAATTTGCATGCAGTTTAGAAAGTAAATGAAGTATGTTTCAATGGTCATAACTAATTATTGTGATCAAATTAAAGCATGAACATAAAGCAGCCAAAATTTTCCAGTTCAGGAGATAAATCTTGCAATATTAGATTTTTTATTCTGTGAACATACAACTTAACAGACAGAAAGCTATATTAGTGTCAAAATAAGACTTGAGCTTTGAAACTTACAAGAACATTGGCACCAATACTCGTTCCAATAACAAACAGGGGAGCACTGGGGTACTGCTCATGTAGATACCTAATCACTGCACGGGCATCCTCAGTCCATCCAGCATTGTAGAAACAATCAGACTACAAAGGTTGAAATGAAAGAGATGGCATTAATAGAGAAAAATAAATGCATTCTTACATCAAAACACTTTGGAATACTCAGCAAGAAAAATGCATTACAGCCTAAAACATTTATTATTTTAGCTATGTTTGGACCTGACAAGACACAAACTTATGATGCAAGAAAAGCAAAACAAAATCAAAATGGAATACCCACTCTCACAAGGGCTGACTGCTACATCTTTAATTATTCGTCCATTATTTTATTTAGAAGTGTTGAGAAACTGATAAATAGGCCAAGGGTAATTCTTACTAATTAACTGGGAGAAAAAAGCCAGCAGATAAAGAATAATACGGTATAACCATCACCTCCTTGATCTATAAGTTCAAAATTATCAACTATTTAATCATCTGGAAGTCTAATGAACATCATCACCATCACCCTATCAAGGAGTTGTCATACTTTTATATCATGGACTTCTGTATTCAGGTCAGATTTATCCAGTTTAGTTACTACAAAGAACAGGAAAAAAAAGTGAGGGGCTTCAAGTGTGTGTTGTATATGTTGTGCATGTGCATCATCTTTGTTTGAACAATATTTTTTAAAAAAGAAAATGAAAGAAAGAAAACAACATACCTCCTCTTTAAAACTATAATAAAATAATGGATAAAGAATCAACATAATGCAGGATGGGAGTTAATGATCAAAAGAAAGCTTCTGTTGAAAGGGAATGGCAAACCAAAGCATTTCAACAACAGACGCTTACCAATTTTTCAACTAATCTTCAGTTAGTGTTATGATGACAAAAAGAACATCTGAAACCACCAAGTTACCAACAAGTGACAGTGATGAGACCAGTACATTTCTTCAGAAGCTTTCTAAATATTTTAGTTCACCCATATTGATCTTAACCACAATAGAAGTTAAGCTCATTATCAAGCATGGGAATGAGTAGATGGCTTATAGATCAATGATTTGAAATCCATTAAGGGTCAAGACTTCAGACATATGTAAAAGAATACATTCACTGCAGACTAGTCAGCTTCAAACTAGCTAATTGGTATGGTTTCATCAATCCATCCAATATTACTTCACTTTTGCTAATTCTTTTTCAAACCTTCACAGAAAAGCAGGAGCTCATCTCTGTTTACGGTTTCCTTGAGGCTAAACATAAATTTCCTGCAACTTTTTTTTTTTCTTTTACATGTATGCATTCTAGCTTGAGCTCAATTGCCATTACATAGAGTTTTTTAACTCCTGGATTGGAAGGGAAGTGACAAACATATCCAGATTAGGGCAGGCAGTCTCCAATAGAGGGTAAGGTTGCAATAGTTACATCACCTCCCTTATGAACAGTGTTTCTTCTTACTTTGGAAGGGCGGCCAACCTCATTTGATATATTATTCCAAAAATTAAGAAAAATTAACTTTGAAAAAAATGAAACACAGCAAGCCCATCTTTATACATATACATAAATCACATAGGCATTGCACCACAGACCTATGCATGTAAATATGTAAACCTGCAATTGTTACATGATTGTGAATATGCATATGGGCAAATATGATTTAACTGGACAATATTTTTTTTATAACTCTTGGCAGTACTTAAGCTATGTCTTCCAAATTTCTCAACTTCAAGAAAGTCTAACCGTAATCGAAACACCTCCAAGTCCTCGGTGATTACTGATAACTACATTCCATCCTCGCTTTGCTGTACAGAACGCAAGATGCTTGAGATACTACGGACAAAAAACCATAGGATGTTACTATAATATAAAATGAATATCATGTTCTGCCATAAAAAGAACAAACAAATAAACAAAGATTCAGCATTTTAAAAATGGTAAGGGAGGGGGGTTCACACAATAACACAGTTACAATAACATCACTTACAGCAGATGAAGAGTCACTTGTTAGGCCAGGAATTACAAGAACAAGAGGAGTGGGGTCATCTTTAGGAGCAGTATCATTCCCATGGAGAGCACCATGAGACACTGGAAAGCAATCAAAGACAAAAATACAAATAAGACATTAAGTTAGTGGTGAAAAATATCAGATAACATGTCATATGACGAGCAAAATGGAAAAGCTATTAATTAACCCATAGTCATGTAAGCACTAAAGCTATGGGCTTATTGATTTATGTGCTATTTATAAACAAATTAAACAAGTACATTCAACATTAAAAAACTACTCGCTGATTAAATATTTCATGTATACCGTCAGAGCTCCTCAACCAGTCCAAAGCAATGGTTCCACCATCAGAAGTTTTATACAATTGTCTGTAAGGAAATAAGAACAGTTGTTACATGAAACCAACAATAAAATATTGAGACTCAACCAGAAAGCTAAAAGATATTATTATGGATACAAGAGATGACCCAATAAATACATTGTGATGCAAGAATCATTAATGTTTAAATCCGCTTTGAAGTGTTTAGTCATATATTGTGTGCATGACAGATACATATCGAACACCATATGACTTTGTTTTCAAAGTATTGGTTTTCATTCCTATGTTGGTACTTGCTAATTTTCTCTGATGTACTTTGTTTCTCAACTTACTCCAGGGAAGGAGAGAAAATGAGGCTTAAAAAGATTACCAACAGCCAGTTGTTAGCAACTTCATTTAATAATGCATGTATCAAATTCCTCCATAGTACTAACAGTACACGAATGAAAACAAACATGTACACAAACTAAC
>JANTPZ010008898.1:0-12286 GCA_025593235.1 Vachellia pachyceras
TTTGTTCCCACATAGATAACCGACCAGGGACATTTAGGACAATATTCATAATTTGCCCATGGATGCAATTATCATAATAAACATGCATAAGTTATGATAATTAAATGGAGAAAATACATTAAAATAAATAATGTGTGAAGTACAATGATTGGCTCCTAGGGCACAATTTCCAACATGATTCTCTCTCGGGATTGGAATGTTGTAGTGCAATATGTTTCGAGGGAGGAAAACACTCTAACTGATAGGTTGGCCAAAATGGCCTATAGTTTAAGGGGTAATTTTTGTTTTTATGACAACCCCCGTGTGGATTACAGGAAAGTCCTGGGGAAGACTACTTTTTGACGCCCCAAACCCGTGTGTAATGTGTTGAAACTATGTTAATGGTATCCTGTTTTATATTAAAATAAATCGGAGCAAAAGTGATACAACCATTTGTTCGCGTTCAATTAAAGCTAACGACCGTTAATACAATGAGAAATTTCCCAAATACCGCTAATTCAAAAAATCTCAACTAATGTGAGGGACAAATTCCATCTTGATCACTCACATTCCTCCGCATGAAAGACCCCTAAGCCCGATTATAGCCTTTACTATCACCCTATCAAAGGTGACTTTTGACTAGGTCAAAACTTAGCGCTCTCATGTAGGAATCCATGATGATCTCATGTCAAAGGGCATTGTGACATGATTATATATGAGATAAGCTAATGACTTAATCCATGCAGCTTTCTCATAGCGGGTCGGTCCAGCACCTTGTACTCTTACAAGTGCCTATGACTTTGACAAGTATCTCCATACCTCATCAAAGTCATACTGGTCTTACTTTATCTATGCTCCCACATAAACAACCAACCAGGGACATTTAAGACAATATTCATAATTTGACTATGGATGTTATTATCATAATAAACATGCAAACATATGATAATTAAATGGAGAAAATATATTAAAATAAATAATGTGCGAGGTACAATGATTGGCCCTCTAGGGCACAATTTCCAACAACTAGAACCTCTGAGATCCAGACCGAGTTTCGTCAACACCGTTGTTGCGCTCCAAAAGTCACCGTCGCCACCACTATAATTCTTTGTCATTGTCGCCACTCCACCCCAGGTTTCTAAGTTTTTCCCCAAGCTAGTGACAAATTGAACCCAGTATTGTTGTTAGAACAACTTGAACACATTGTTATCTATTGAGTTTTGATTAATAAAGGCATTAGCTTTACCATGCACTGACATTATTTTATATATGAACAAATTTTTGTTTTCTATTTAACAGTGGATTAGTCACAAGGTTGGCTCAGTGGGTAGTTAAAGGAAATTAATATTCATAGTGCCGTTGGGGCTTGGCAAAGAGTGTTGATGGAATAGAATTAGAGTATTTGATGCTGACATCTCACTTCTCTAACTTAAATCTGGAAACTAAACTGGCATCTTCATTGTTCACTCTATCTCTCAGCATTAGGTCTTTTTTATTTAGTGAATATGTATATTGCTACACACTAAATTGTGAGTAAAAATGCAATATTTGGCATGCATAGAAGAGTATTCTAGAAAGGAAATGAGAAATGCCCCTATTGAGCTTCGGAAACAACATTTTTGCTGTTTATGATTTTGCTAATAGCTTGTTCTCTTTATAAAGCCGTAGAAACCAAAGCATATCAACTTATGTGGCTTTTATGTGCTAAGGCACACATTTAATATTATCTCTTTAGACATGACTAATTTTACTCAAGAGGTAAATATATTTTTCATTAATTTTATAAATTTTTGTTCTCTTAATTTGGATTTAGATAATTAATTAATGTTTTTTACTTTTGATCCTAAAGAGGATTTTAACTACGTTTGTGAGCATTGGAGTGAATATTTTCTTGAACTTCTAAGACAATATGAGTTCACATAGTTCAAACCGTATTGTAATTATGTATTGGTGGAATTTTATTTTAATGAATGAATTTTGGATAAAAATATATAGGAATTAAATTGCTTGAACAATATTGCCGGTTGACATTCCTTGCAGGTGTCAAAAAAGGGTTTAGGGAAAGGAACAACAAGGATATAAAAGAACATATTTAGACAAGTCTGTGAATTTAAATCGCAAGTGGCACATGGGATCTAAATAAAAAAGCTTGTAAGGTCTAAAAAGCCTTCGTTTTTAGATGGTATATAATTACATGCGGTCGAAAAAGCATTGTATTTACTCAATAAATGAATTTTTTTGACTTTACGTGTATTTATTTAGACCGCTCTTAAGATGCAATCTAAAAAATCCTCACGTTTATTTATATAAATAGCTCTTCATATTCAGTTTAAAAATGTACTTTATAAATCGCCCTTATCTAACCACATCTTATATATGCAGTCTAAAAACACTTTTTGCACTAGTGGAACTTCAATCATCCTTAAACCATTAATCAACAACCTCAAATTAGTTTCTCACCTCCCTAACATACTCTAATAATTTAAATCACATAGCATTCAAGAACTCTTGTAAACACACACACAGAGTGTACAAGTCTTAATTTTGTTTACTTAAATTTATCAGAAATCTTCAGCTAGCAAAACAACATATCCCAGCAACACAATCAAATTCCATCTTCCAAAATATATATTTATACAGAAAATCCCATCTCAGATTTTGGTATACAAATTTCAGAAAGGAAATCCACATGCAAACCTCAAAACTCAAGTTCAGTTATCACAGCTTTACAATTATTAGGTAGTTTCTAATTTCTTCTTGCCTCATATTTCCAAAAGGAATTGAAGGCATTTCTTTTGAAATGAAGGTCTCTGATTTGGTTCATACAAACAGAGCATTGATGCACACAATGCTCGCAATACAAGCCAATGACTCAACTAACACAAATTTCACAAACTATTTTGTTTTAGCTAAACTTCAGAGGAACTATGATATTACTCTTATGAACATGATAACCCATGTTTCGTTTTCCCACTATCAGAAGAAGAAATCAACATGCATTCACCCACCAAGCCTCATCACAATCATCCACAATTTAAAAACGTTAATGAAAAATTCACATATCAGAGAGGACATGCACATGCAAGGCTCAATTCAACTCACAAAAGTTTTAATCTTTTACATGTAGTGGTTTAATCAATGAATCTTCACCAACAATTTGAATTTCAAAATTTTTTATAGATCGAATCCCCCTCCCCCAAAGCTCCCATCCATCATAGTAATGAGCATACAATTATATCAGTGAACATTTGCAGAAGCTATTACCAGTTTTCAATACATACGTACGTACGTATTACAGTATCACAGTTAAGGGTTGTAAACATCGTTTACTGTTCAATTCATTCGAGTCCCACGTGACATTTCATCTAGAAATTATGTTCAAATAGCGATACTCTAAGATTCACCATGCACCAAACTAAAGTTACATGAGAACACCACTAAGGATTCATTTTTTATGTGCAGGACACATCAATTTTGTTTGTCAACTAAGGATTCATCAGTAAAAAAAAAGTATTTTTGGATCTCCACTAAATATCAGTTAAGGTTATTTTCCCAGTTATACATGTGTCTAATCTATCTATCTATAGATAATAACTAATTTTTGTTAGTTGAGAAATAATACATGCAATAATTTGTGACAATATAGACAAATATAACAATTTGACATATTTCAGTAAAAAAATAGTTTCGATTGCTTACATTATTGAACTTTATAATGTCAGTTATTCAGTTATAAATATTTTAGGGATAAAATTACTTTTTAGCACAAAGTCAATAAGAAGTGCGGTTAACTAATAGTGGTTGAATCTTGTGGAAGAAATAACTCCAATAAAGTGACAAACCAACGTTTAGACTTCTCTTTTAGAGAGATGCTATAGGTCATAAATTAAAATTGATGGAGGCTTAAATAAAATTACTTTGAGTACAAGGGTACCTATACTGGACAGGGAAAAAAACTGCATCTCTCAAGGTCATGGGTTAACCCAGTTGACTCGTTGATTTTAACTTTTCGTAATGTTATTTTCAAGACAACTCGTTATTGTGCTTGTTTGGTAAAGTTTATATACTCCCTAAAAGTACGTTCAACAGTGTATTTCCGTAAAACGAGATAATCTCCTCCACATATTTATCTCAACTTACGTAAAAGTGCTTCTCTAACGCATTCATAAACGGACCCATTAACTCGCCTTCGTCACATACTGGCATAGCTCCACCACGTGAATTAACTCGCGCTGCTTAAAGAATTGATTTTAATAAAGGGTAGATGAGTAGTTGAAAATTTTAAACATTACATTGAAAGGAAAATAAAATTACATAAAATACTTATTTTTATTATTTTAACATGAATCATCAATATATATATATATCAATTATAAAAGTTCATAAACTATACCCAGTACAATTTATCTCATAGTTTATTCAACAATAAATATATGATTAACTTTATTTATATCAAATACCATTGATTATGAATTTTTTTGAATTACTAATACTATAATTATATATAAATAATAATTTTTACCTTTATTCCTTTTGCACAATAGTTAATAACTATTAATTTGAAGAAAATAAACTCTATGATTTTATTATGAGTCTACGTTACGAATTTATTTTAAGAATTTACTTAAATTTATGAGTTTAGTTAACAATCTTAATCTAAACTAAATTATCAACACCAATATCCGTTAATTAAATCACATGTTAACGATTTTAACATTTGAGGAACAACAACATTAAAATAAATTATTCAACATAGGAGAAAATTTAGGTCAAATTATTTATATTCATTATATCAAGTTCTCGGATTATACATAATTATATGTCCTAAGTGTATACTATTTCCTGATGATACAGTTCTTTGAATCAATGGAAGAGATTAACTGTAAACTTGAGATTTGGAGAATGCTTTAGAGTCAAAGGATTTTCGTTTGAGTATTATCAAGACAAAATATATGCATTGCAATTTTAATAAGAAACAACTTGGAAGTGACATTAGGCAATTAAGAGCTTGTTTGGTTTCTCTTCCTAAAACATATGTTTGGTTTCAAAACCTAGGTTTTACCCAAAAACATAGGTTTTGTCCAAGTACTCACATTTTTCAGAAAAGCTATTTTGGATACAAAATATTGGTTTGAAACGTAAGTTTTGAAAAAACTATTTTCTTGTCAAATCACATCCTCTCTCCTAATAAATTTTCTCTTTCCTAATTTTTCTTTCTTTCTCTTTCCTACCTATTTTTTGCCTCGAACTCCGTAAAAGCCAATAATTTTCCAAACACAATCTTTTGAAACATAGGTTTTGCCTCGAAATCCGTAAAAGCTATTCTCCAAAACCTAGGTTTTACCTCGAAATCCGTAAAAGCTATTTTCAAAATGACTTCTAAACGAACCCTAAATCATTCTACAAGTGATGAAGTTCATATATCTGGAATCAATTATACAAATTGATGGTGAAGTTGGATGGTGTAAGCAAAAGAAAGCTACTAGAGTTATTTGTAATTGAAAAGTGCTCACTAAAATAAAAGGAAAGTTTTATCTTACTGCTATAAAATCAGCAATGTTATATGGTAGTGAATATTGGGTTTTAAATGTACCACTAGAGTATAAAGTGAAGATAGCTGATATAAGGATGTTGAGATAAATGTGTGACCATACAATACAAGAATAGACAATATTCGTAATGATGAAAATCATGGATGGCTTGGTGTAGTAGTCATTAAGGAGAAAATAGTGGAGAATCGTTTAATGTGGTTTGAATATGTGCAGAGAAGAATATTGGAGGCATCAGTAAGGAGGGTGAACTGTAATATCCATCATTTTTCTGTAAAGTAAAATAGAGGCCAAACCAATAGTTATGAGATGAGTTAGGGTCCAGAGATGGAAAGTACAGAAAAAAAGGAAAGTGATGGACCGAAAGTATTAAAGTTAACCTAGCCTTAATGGTTTAATTTATTTAAGAACTTCGCAGTTAAACGTGCTTGCCCTAGAGTAATGGAAGGATGTGTGACCTTATGAGAAGGACCCAAATGTCATTAGACATGAAAGTGTAAGGGCAATATTGGAATTTTGAAAGAGTAGAAAGAAAAGTAAGGGCATTTTTGGAAATAAGAGAAAAAGGTAAGGATATTTTGGTCATTTGACTAAAATCAAAGTAAACAAGTCAAAATTTGATCAAAATATCAGAAAAATTTACATATACCCAAAAGATAGAGCAGAACTCACTGATTAAAATAAGATTTTCTTCAGATTTTTGAAATTCGGCCTAGATTTTTGTCTAGAGAATTTTGAAGGTAAATCGGCTGAAAATAATTATTTGAGATATAAGAAGACCTCAATCAGTTGAGCTTAGGGCACAAAAAATAAAGTGAATTTTCTAGTATTTAATAAAATTGTTGCCTAGAATGCGATGAAGGCAATTTCCCAGAATGAAGGGAAAAAGACCTGAAAACCCTGGAAATGGAATTTCCTTCGAAAATTAATTACAGACATTTCAGGAGGCAATTTGAGGAAGGGGAGGGGGCTAGAGTATCAGTGAAAATTCTAAAAAATTTTAATGCCCTAAAACTCAAATTGCCCGTCAGTAGCCCGTTTTTCAGTAATTTTGACATGGTGGAGTAACCCTGTTGAATTTGGACGATTTCCAAGGGTTATTTTGGGACAAATATTTCATCATATAAGTAAATGAAATGTGGAGAGTAAAAGAGGAATAAAATATCTCCAGGAAGGTATAGAAAAATTTACCGGAATAAAGTTACTTTTACCGGTATAAGTTATAACTGGATCAAGTAACTGATCGGTAATCAATTTGGTTTGTGTAACCAATTTTCTAGAAACTAATTACCTTACATTATGAGGACCAAGGAGAACTTAGCACATGCATGAGTTGTTGGTAAGATTATGGCCCTTAGATCAAGTTTTGTAAAGCAAGACAAAATCTTAGCCATCCATTATTTTTCAAGGGTTTTATTAAATACTATTTATTCTCTTCTCCTTATCACTTTGGACGACATTTTGGGCTGCCAAATGTGAAGACGAAGATGCCATTTCTGCATCTCAAGAGAAGGAAGAGCTTCAAGAAAACTCAAGGTAAGAAGCTAAACCAACCAAACATATACCTTTTCTTAATCCTTGTAACATCTTCTGCCTTTCTAATGGATTGGATTTGGTATTGAACCTCTCTTTTTCAAGATTGAAAGTTAGGGTTCTTGATGGTAAAAGTGAGAAAGAGAGGGATTTAGAGGAAATAATTGGTTGCAAAACACTCATTGCATGATAATGAGTATATTGATGTATATATTGGTTTGGTTTGGTTGTTGTATGAAATTTTGGGATAGCAAAGTTTAAGGGGGGATGCTGTCGAATATTCTATTTGATGAGGAAGAGTTGTTTTCAAACTAAATAATGCTTGAGAAGTGGTTTGGGATCAAGAATTTGCTAGTATACATGATGAAAGTTTGAAAAATCACATTGAATTTACAAACCCTACATTTCGGCCAAGTCTAGAACTTGAGGAAGGAATGAGTTTTTGATGATTTTGATGCTTTCAATAGCTCTAAAATGAGAAATTTTGTAAAGTGGAAGTGAGAAAAAGTTTTGGGAAGCATTAGAAGTCATTAAAACAAATTTGATATTCTAGGGTTTGTAAAAGTTCAAGAGGAAGTTTAATTTGATTTCAAAGTGTTTCTTGCTTTGATAATGGCTTGTGATTAATGGCCATTATGCTATGAATGATGTAGGCAAGTGATTGGTGCAAGAAACCATTTTTCAAGTTGAACAAGAGAGCTTCAAGTGTCAAAAAAAGTTAAGAGATCAAGGTAGCAAAATTTCTAACCTTAAGCAAAGTTATTGTGAAAATGTTTTATGAATTATGCATGGATTGATATTGATTATTTGTGATGATGGAAGGGTAGATATGTGCTTTTGTGTGCTATGGCCATATGCATGTAATTGTCTCACGTTGCACATTTTATGTTATCATGAATTCACACTTAACCAAGGTTGCCATGCAATTTTTATAAGTGTGTTAGATGGTTTTGCTCTTGGGATTTTCAAAAATCTCACTCTCCCCCAACTAGCTATTTTAGGTAGAAGCTCAAATAAGGGTAAAGGCAAGGTGATTGATGAGTAGAAGAAAGCATGATGATATGTTTTAACTTGTTATATTATGTAAAATGGTTGGATTTTATGTGTAAGTGTTGTTGTAGAATATGTAACCCTAAACTCCTA
The DNA here is from genome assembly GCA_025593235.1 of Vachellia pachyceras. NCBI lineage: Eukaryota > Viridiplantae > Streptophyta > Magnoliopsida > Fabales > Fabaceae > Vachellia > Vachellia pachyceras. The sequence continues at coordinate 8,205 of JANTPZ010008898.1, forward strand.
CATGATAAGTGAGTAAATACATGTGAATGCATGCATGATCATATGAAAATAAATTAGATAAGTTAATCATCCTTGAGAGTAGTTTAGAAATGGTAAAAAGAACTTTACAAATTTTTAAGGAAAAGAAGAGTTTGAGAAAAAGGGTTCCAAGACCCTTAAATCTGCCCAATCTTTGAACAGTGAGGGAGAATAGCAAATGAAGTCCGAATGACATGAAATTTTTCAGTTAAATACTACACATTCCAATCTTTAAAAAGAGCCAAAGTTTACTGAATTTGGATGCAGAGATAAAAAGTTATGATTGTCCAAAGTTGAAGGAAAAATCTGGAAAATGGAAAAATGATCAAATGAACAGTGATTTTGACGGAATAAACTGTATTGATTGGGCAAGGTTTTGGATATATGAGTATTTTTTTCCCTATAGATAAGATTATAAGATTCATAAAGAAATTGGAAACACTCAATTTCAATTTTTTTAGAAATAGTTATGAATTTTCAAAATTTGGCCAGAAATCTGGAAAATTGACCAAATGAATACTAGCTCGGGCTAAAAATTTTTTTTCACTTCTTTGGTCAATTTGAGTTATCTAAGGCCCTATAGTGATTCAATAATAATATAATATGAAGCTAAAGAAGTAAAATAAGGAGTGTCACATGAACCAAGCAGTGTGGAGCCATCTAAGAGGGATAGAGGAAAACCAAAGTGCACTCTCAAAGATGTATAGAGAAATCTTTTACTTAATAATCTACCCAATGATATGATCTACGTAACAACCTAAATTCTACTTTGGACTTAATTATGATTGAGAGGTAATCAATTGTGAGAATTTTCCAGCTTGTACCTTGTAGGAATGTTGTTTTCTATCGTTTGGGGACTTTCGTCGTAGCCATTTTGTGGCTTCACTGTAGTGAATTGTTGCTTATAATTGAGGATTGCTCTCGGGTTTCCTTCGCTATGACCAACTTTTAGCTTCATCGCAACGATCTTTCGTCAAATAGCGAAGGTTGCTTGTGGGACAACTTCGTCATGGCCAACTCTTGGTTCAGTTGCGGTGAACTCGCGTCCATTGTTAAGTTTCCTTGTGTGTCCCTTTCACCACGACCAACATTTGGTTTCACCATAGCCAACACTTTCTAGTCTCAATTTTGAGCTATTTTCTAGTCTCGAGGTATCTTCATCGTGGCTAACACTTTCTATCAGCATAATAAAGTTTAAATGAACATGTGTTAGTCATGGGAAAGTATTATAACACCCCCACCCTGTGTCTCTTTCATCATTTTCCCTTCTTCCTTTCTTTTCTTCTTCCACTTTCTTCTTGTCTAGCCGGTAAACACAAGGAGCTTTCTTAGGGCAACATTTAAGGATCATTAAGTGTAACCAGAATCTCTCCTTTTTACCTCTCTTCCTTCATGAAAGTTATTCTAGGCATTTTTCTCTTTCTAATGGTAGTAATTTCGTATTGGATAGAGGATATTTTGGGTTAGGATTTTGATGAAGTTTTAAGTTTTGCAATGTAAAACAATAGAAATATAGACGAATGTTTATAGAGAGGATTTTAATCAATTTGGATTCTTGATTTAGGTATATTATGATTTTGTAATTATGTTTCTTTGTTATAGACCCAACATTTATTATTTTGTACCTTGCGACCAATCTAGTTTTATTGAGCAATTTATTTAGGTTTAGGAATGTCATTGGAGTTTATATGGGTTTTTTAATGGAAAATATTTGAGGTTATGATGAAATAATGATATAGGATATTTTGATGAACTTGGAGTATATTAATTGAGGGAAAGGATCTTCTTCACTGCTCAAAAAGTAGTAGAGATCTCCACTGCACATCCAACGGCTCTCATAGAAGAACGGTTCTGTCATTTTAGTGTTATCGGTTCATGTGCAGCTAACTCTCACTTCTGAAAGCAAAAGAACGTAAGTTTCAATTATAAAATGCACATGTTAAACAAATGAGAGCCGTTGGATGTGCAGTGGAGAGGATCCTATCCCATTAATTGATATTTTTGGATAGATTGAGGAAATAAATATATTTTTTGGATTCAAATAATTGAGATATGATTTTTGAAAGAAAGAAATGGAAGTTCCATTAAGGATTTAATGATTTTGTGAATTATGTGATTTTGAGGATTTAAAGAGAAAGTTTGAGGATTTTGGAGAATGAAATCTTTAAGAGATAGAGATATATTTGTGATAAAAAGCTCGAATATGAATGTAAAGATTTGTGAGATGACATGAATTTTTGGAAAGGGAATGATTTATATTTAATTCATATATAGATATGTGGGATTATTGTATGTCATTACATTGATATGTAATTATTATTATGTAGATTAATTGTATTTGGAGGATTAAGCTTTGGACTTGAATTTATTGTAGTATTACAACTTGCTTTGGTGAGAGGTAATCACATTTAATTTATTTTATGTTTGTATGAGTTGTAAGATGTTTTCGAAACATCTTTTGAACTTTAAATATTTTTCATTTTAAAAACTTACATGTGATGATTTATTTGTAAACTTATATGAAATCACTCTTGTGAACTAGATTTCATATGCTTATGAATTGTTGATAAAGCAGATATTATTTTGACACTATGAATTATGTTTTTTACTATTAATATCTTGGGATGTTATATTATGAATGAGAATGTGATGGACAATGAGCATATATAAGCGTGTGCTAATGAAGAGCTGAGACTATATTGTTGGGGTTTTGGTTTGTGATTGAATTTGAGAATATACAGTTGGTGAATCTTAATGGATAGTCTCCACTACTAATCATAGTGGTTGATATTATGTTAGAACTTCCAATTTTTGGACCCAATTGTAGGCAACTTTGAGGATTGTTGACTATCATGAGTCTTGAACCCAATTGTGGGCAACAAAAGAGAATGACACATTCCAGTCTTGGACCTAGTTGTGGGCGGCTAGGAAGGAGACTCATGAACCTCATAATGATGATTGACTTTGATCAAGTCTTCCATGATCATAGGTTAAAGTCCATGTTAAGTGATATAATGAGGAATTTGGTGGAGGTAATTGTATATAATATATGATACCCTGTGATTTACTGATACTTGGACAATTATGGATTCATATGGAATTTTGTTAACCTTCTTACTCCTCTATTTCACGTATACTACTAAGTTTGGTATTTAATTGTGGATCAAATCCTCTGTTTGGCTATAGTTGTTTGGTAACATACGTTTAATGAACATATACATGCTTCATCTCTTATAACCATGCTTGTATATTTAGTGAATTATTTGTTGGTTATTGTGATTTTATATCTCATCCAATGGTTTTAACATTTTTTATAAGAAGACCCCAATACTAGTATACATGAAGGAAAAGAGCTGAAGGCCAAGTATTGTGTCATTCTATTGTACCTCATATTTTTTAAACATTAATGTGGGAGATGTATATATTGTCATATATTTAGGTTGTGCATACTTTTTAAATTCTTTTGTTCATATTGATGATGATGTATCGCTACCCTTTTGAAGGCAGTTTAATAGCCATTGTTCCTTAGGTAGGAGAATTAAATTGTTGATAATATATTTTGATGTTTAAATGACTTTGGGTCATCTTTAGGTTGAAATGATGTTTCATAGTATTACTTTTGAATTAGTTTAATGGGAATAAATTTTGGGTTTATGAAAGAGGATGTTTCAGTCTACGATAGAACATAATGACGTCGTATGATCTATATAACCGCCTTCATCTAATGGGATAAATGCTTAAACTTATTGTTGTTCTCGTTGTAATGAATATAAAAAATTTGATTCTTAAATCTTTTAATTCTTAAATAAATCAAACAAATTATTTTATTAAAATGGGTTAATTAGTACAATGTTTTGTACATCAAGTTTTCCTTCATTTTAGCTTTGATCCATTTAAAATCAGTTGTTTTGGTTTTTTACTTTTATTTTATTTAAAATATCGATACCTATAATCAATAAAAATCTAAATCATTTTATGCTTTAAGAGAGCAAAATCACTGATCTTAAATTTAAGGAACCAAAATGAATCTAAAAGATTGTATGAACTAATTCTAAAAATAAAAA
>JANTPZ010008904.1:0-11306 GCA_025593235.1 Vachellia pachyceras
GCTTCCTATCGCTCTGAGCAGCTGCATCAGTCCCATTAACGTCATCCCTGGCTGAGTGATCCTTCTTAACTTCCTGTCCTGCATCCGCATCCTCAAGCGACTCTCCACCTTCCACCTTCATTTCCAAATGAAGACATTAGATTATGCTCCTATCTCCAGCTTCTTTCTTGGGGGAGAGGATGTTTATGGGTTTAGACACTTTTTTTTGGTCAAAGACAATCCACATAACTCGAGACTCAATCAATACCCATTGACCTCTCACTAAACTGTCAACCACTGATATGCCAGATAGAAACCAAGTTAATAAAAGAAAGAAAAAAAGAGACCAATTTACAGCATCAAATTCTAAACTAATGATAACGTAAAAAGAATATGTTCACCTTGACAACGGCTGACGAAAGTCGACGTTTTGCAGGAGGCTGATCTTCTAATTCATTCCGATCACTCTGAAAGATAAAAAAAAAGATGTAATTACTATCCTAAAATCCATTTTCTAATCATCAAGTCTAACACTAGTTCTCATTTCAAAATTTTTACACCAAAATGGCTGACAAATTTCGCAAAGCCAAGATCGTTAGAGTGAAGAAAAATAAGGGGGGACACAAAGCTAAAACCGACGAACAAGAAAGTGGACCATATTCATAGAACCCAAGATAGAGGAAATAGAGGGGTATAGCAAATGAAAGAGAAATCCCATACAGGTCGAACAAAGCCTCGCTGACGAACCCCATTGGCAGCGAGGTTGTGGGGGCCAGCAGCTGTTACCCCACCTCGGCGAATCCCTCGAGGATCACGAAGTCGCTCTGTAATCTGCAAAAATCGCAAACGGGAGATAACATCAAAACCATAACCACCACACAGAAATAGAGACGTCGAGAGAGAGGAAAAAGAAGTGACCTCGCGCTGCTGGCGTTGAAGTTCATCGATCTCTTTGCGGAGCTCTTCCTCCGTCTTCTCCACGGCGGTGCTCCCCATTGAGGCCGCCGATTTAAGAAAGCTAAGGAAGCAGTGACCCACTATCACCAATGGATGAAGCGTGTGCTATAAACAATAAACCCTTTGGAAAGGGTTCGCTAGAGACCAACTGTTCTTTCGGAAGAGGCGTTTGGTGGGAAATAGGAAGCAGCAATTTTTTTTTCCTAAAAATAAATTTATATTAAATTGTTGGTTAAATTGAAAAAAAGGTTGATTCGTCAAGAAGCCTACAACATATTCAAGAGTCACATCAGCCACTTACTCGTTATACTGTGAAATATTAATTTATTCTAATAACACTCTAGAGTCAAAACTTAGATTTTACTTAATTACTTACTTTTTAAAAATTTTGGTTTTTTAAATGAAAGCTAGGTTTGAAAGTAAAGTTTTGAAAAATCTATTTTCTTATCAAATCGTTCTCTCTCATAATAAATTTTCTCTTTCATCTTTTCTACCTATTTTTTACCTCAAAATCTATACTCTCTCATAACTTGCAAACATGTGTCCATTTGGAAAAGCGGTAGAGAAGTAATTTTACACATGTTGAGGTAAATATGTGGAGGAAATTATCTCGTTCTGCGGAAAAACACTGTTAAACGTGCTTTTGGGAAGTAAATAATCTTTTCCAAACAAGCACATAATCATCTTTTTAAAACCTAGGTCTTGCCTCAGAATCCGTAAACACTATTATCCCAAAATCTATTATCCAAAAACTAGATTTTACTTCAAACTCTGTAAAAATTATTTTCTATCTGACTTCTAAACGAGTTCTAAATCTAATACATTAGTTTATATCGGGCTTGTTTGGCAACTCCCCACTTATACCCATAAGTACGTTCAACAGTGTTTTTCCACAAAACGAGATAATCTCCTCCACATATTTGCATCGGCTTGTGTGAATAAGCTCATAAGTACTTCTCCACCACTTTACCAAACGGACACATCATTGATGTTGATTTGTCTGGATGAAATATCACTTTTTTAAATAATGTTCTTGTTTGGGAAAACCGTTTCCTCAACGGTACACACAAACCAAGATAAAATCATCTCGAAATCTGTAAAAACTATCTCGAAATTCGTAAAACCATCTTAAAATTCTTAAAACCATTTTAAAATCTTTAAAATACCTCAAAATTTGTAATCTCTTTTTTTAGTGGAATTCCCAAACACACACAATGTTTGGGAATGAAGGGCCAAAGCCCAAATTCGCTGATTCACTGTCAACATTGTTGGTGGGGTGATTTTTATTTTTTATTTTTGGTACAAGGGGTGATTTTTATGAACATCTTTGCAAACGCTGACTATGAAAAGCTCGGAGGTACAAACCTATTTTAAAGGCTTGTTTAAAAGTTATTTTCAGAATAGTTTTTACAGATTTCGAGGTAAAACTTAGGTTTTGGAGAATAGATTTTGGAAAATAGCTTTTACAGATTTTGAGGCAAAACTTAGGTTTTGAAAAGGTAATTTGTGTTTGGGAAGTTATGAGAATAGCTTTTACGGATTTCTAGGCAATATTATGATAGATAATATATTTATGAAAAGAAATATTTTAATAATATATTAATAAATAATATTAAAAAATTAGTACAAATAACGACCGTTGCCTTAGTATCTGCTTCCGTTTTTTTTGTCAAAGTCAGGTGACTCATCTTTTTTTTTGGTCAAAGTCATGAGCCATCTTCATTTGTAATGCGAGCGTTTTATAATATAAATAATATTAATATAAACAAAGAGATGGAGCAGGACGTAGAGAGAACAGAAACAAAGAGATGAATGAAAGAGAAAAAAATTAAAATAATGGGAAAGAGAGAATAGAATAATATTTAAGGGGGGAGAGGTGATGTGACAGAATAACTTTTCCAAAACCTAAGTTTTAAAGTGATGTTTTGTAACCAAAATAACTTTTGTGAAAAAAATTTTTGTTTGGACAAAACCTCGGTTTTGGGGGAAAACCTAGGTTTTGAAACAAAACCTAAATTTCAGAAGGGTTTCCAAACATGCCCTAAAAGTACTGAATCAAAATATTAAAATTTAAAGGGTTTAGGTGCAAATAAACCTTTTGTAATAAAAATACATCCAACATCGTACATTTTTTAAGGTGCAGAAACACTTATGAATATTCCACATGGGAGCAAAAAGTCAGGACGATTGCATACAACCTAATACCGTTACATTTTGTGATGAGACATTCATTATATTTGCATATACATATGTCACGGTGTTATATTATATTTAACAATCCTACCTTTTTACTTTCATGTTAATGTTTATGAATATTTTTGCACATCCAAAATTTTTTGAAACACACCCTTCACCTTTTCTTATTCATATTTTCATTCATTTCATTGACACGGTTGATGAATTTGCATATTGTACTTGAAGTCTTTAATATAAGAGACACTTAACTAAATTTAATATAAATAAATTACTTTGAAGTATATATTTTTATGATTGTTCTAAATTAATTTAACTAATTGATATCATGATTATAATAGGGTTAAAGGACAAAATTGCTTTGGAAGTACCCACCGAGATGCATTGGGTATCCTGAAGTTTTTATGGACACTCAATGCACATTGGTGGATACTTTTAGGGAAAATTTTCTCTTTAAATCTATATAATACAATGATTTTTTTTTTGCCAAGGAACGAGAATAGAATAAAACAAGCCACAAAAAGGCAGAGTAGCGAAAACAAACACCAACAAGAAAAGCTAAAAACAAGAAAGACAAATAACATACAAAAGACCAGCCCCTCAACCACACCCCAGCTAACCAGGATCAAAAACCACACCACGGCCGTCCTTCTCCAGCAGACGACGCAAACCAGAAGGTGGTCTATTCACCCAATCAATGGGCACCTCCCATCCAACAAGGCCTTAGCAACCCAATCAGCTACTAAGTTAGCCTCCCTAGGAATCCACACACAAGAATGATTCCTGATACACTTCCTTGATTCAATTACATGTTCAAGGATAATTTCACACCTCCAGTCAATAGACTCTAGTATGTGGTTCACCTAGTTCATCAACACCTGCTTGTCAACTTCAAAAGTGACCTCATCAAGCTCGTTATTAATGGCATACTTCATAGCCTTCAATAGAGCTAAGCTCTCCGCCATTAACATAGAGTTTGCATCCACCAATTTCGTGCAGCCATACAGCAACCACCCATGGGCATCTCGAACAATAACAGCAACTGCTGCGTTCTCTTCATCCACCTTAAAAGCACAATCAGTATTAATCTTAATACCATACTCCACTGGTGGAGTCCAAACCTTGTCACAGCCCAACGAGCTACTAACCTCCTCACCAATCCTCCCCCCAACAGATCGCCACCCCTTAGCTTCCCAAAGCTCTGAAACCATATAACCAGCCTGAGAAAACATAAGCGTCGGATTAGTCTGGACCCTTTCATAAAGGAAGGCATTTCTCCCTTTCCGAATATGCCATAACAACGCAGCGAACAAGGATTTATGCCAACTAGAAGTTTCAGCATTACATAAAAAATCAGCAATCCAAGAACTTGACTCAAAGTCAAATAAGCAATCAAGGTTTAAAGAAAGCATAGACCCAAACCAAGCCGCTTTAACCCACTCACACCCAAAAAATAATTGTTTAATATCCTCCACCCCCTGCCACATATAAGACAAACATTAGACATGCAACATTTTCTCTTATTCAGGTTCTAAAAGGTGGGTAACGCATTAGACAACAGCTTTCAAACAAAATTTTTAACTTTATGAGGAATACGAAGCCGCCAAACCTCCCGCCAAATCGCCATGTGATAGTGACTAGACGAAGAGGGAATATCTATATTTCGATTTAGGACATTACTTCTTGCAATCAAGTAACCATCCCTAACTTCATAACTACTTCTCTTCCCCGCTGTCCACAACCATTTATCAGATCTTCCTACAGGCGCCACCCTTACCCTACATATAGCCTCCCTTTCTCTCTCAATGATCCACCCTTCTAGCACAGTCAAGTCCCAACCTGAGGAGGTCATGAGGTCAGCAACCCTCAACTCACCAGGTTCTTCCTCTCCACAAGCCGACAGCATCCTCTTCCCATGCAACTCCTCAATCCAAGGATCCTTCCACACACTGGTATTCCTCCCATCACCAATCCTAGCACATATATTTCCACTTAAAACCCTTTTACTTTCAAAAATACTTGCCCATAACCATGATGCTCTCCTTCCTTTCTTAGCTTCAAGAAAGCCACTGTTCGGGAAATATCGAGCCTTCAGCAGCCTCACCCACAACTGATCAGGGTATTGTGAAATTCTATAGCCTATTTTCGCCACCAAAGCCAAATTGAAAGCCTCGAAGTCTTTAAACCCCAACCCCCAGTCTAGCTTGCATCTCTTTAACCTCTCGTTGGAAACCCAGTGAATCTTCCTTTTCTCCTTGCCACCCTTCCACCAAAACTGGGACACCATTCTGTCTAATCTTTTCAACATATTCTTCGAGAATAGAAAACAAGACATTGGGTAAACTGGAATAGAATTAATAACAGATTTAATAAGCACCTTTCTTCCCGCTTCAGAAAGATAATTATGTTGCCATCCATGCACTTTTTTCTCAACTCTATCTAAGATAAAATTTAGAGCCCTCGCCTTAGACCTTCCCAAAAGAATAGGAAGACCCAGATAGTTCCCTGGGATATCCACCGTGTGAATCTGAAAAATTTGTCCTACTTCTTCCCTTAGAAGCCCCTGACAGTTTTTTGATAAAAATAAGCATGACTTACCCAAATTTATAGACTGACCCGTTCCTTTGCAATAAACTTCAAGAACTCTCTTCATATTTCTACATATGTCAATGTTTTCCTGGAGGAAAAACACCATATCATCAGCAAAAAAACTATGGGAGATAGCAGAGCTTCCCCTAGCAACAACAATACCTTTAATCTTCCCTTCCTTCTGCCCACAAGCCATCATATTTGACAGGACGTTACTAACCAGGATGAAAAGATACGGAGATAATGGATCACCCTGCCTTAAACCCCTTTTTGGTCTAATCTTAGCCACTCGCTTCCCTGATAACATAATCGACGAGCTCACGGAGTTAACACACCATAGGATTCTATTAGCCCATTCCCGGCAAAACCCCATCTTAATCATAGTTTCATATAAGAAATCCCATTCCACACAATCATAAGCCTTGCTCATATCCAACTTCACAGCCACTTCACAAGTCTCATGCCTCTTAGCCTTCATATGATGAAAAATTTCATGAACCACTATCACATTATCTTGAATTAGCCTCTCCGGGACAAAAGCTCTCTGCCTTTCATCAACAATTTTGTCCATCATACCCTTCAGCATATTTGCTAACACTTTAGAAAAAATTTTGTAAATGAAATTACACAAGCTAGTCGGCCTATAGTCACCAACCACTTTAGGGCAATCAGATTTTGGGATAAGGACAATATCAGTTTCATTTATATCATCCAACACAAAACCTTCACTAAAAAATTTTCTTAAAATGTCAGTCACCTGCAGACCGATAGTCTCCCATGAATCTTGAAAGAACGCCCCTGTAAAGCCGTCCAGACCAGGGGCCTTCGATCTCCCCAACTGAAAAACTGCACGTCTGACTTCCTCGTTTGTGACAGTCCTCATTAACTGTTCATTGTCCTGAGTTGTAACCATTTTAGCCACACTCCCCAGCGCTTCAGCAAAATCCTGAGCCTCCCCAGCCTTGAATAGAGCGTTATACGAATCAGCAAAAACTTCCTCAATCTGATCTATCCCTTCCACCCAATCCCCATTTCCATTCTTCAGCCTAGAAATCTTGTTCCTGCTTCTTCTCCTGATGGTAGATAAGTAAAAAAATTTGGAATTATGGTCACCACACTTGAACCAAGAGACCCTAGATTTTTGTGCCCCAAACAGCTCTTCATTCTCCCATAAAACTCTGATCTTTTCCTTAATAGTAGCCACCTCCTTCTCCACCTCCCTACACCACTCACGCTCCAGACACCCCTGTAATATATACATAAGAACTTTAATAGCCCTTTGACTATTTTTAAATTCCCTCCTACTCCACTTAGAAAGCACCAGTTTGAGATGATCTAACTTGCTCACCAAACCCCTTAACACATTCCCCTCCCCACCGCAATCCCAACTTTGATTGATCAAATCCTTTAGATCAGGATGGGAAAGCCACCTTTTATCAAACCTGAACAAGAAGGGGGTGCTCTCCTCCTTGAAATTGAAATCAATTACAATGGGACTATGGTCAGAACCAATTGGTTCTAAAACCCTTCCCAGACCATTCTGGAATCAAGCTCTCCATTCCATATTCATAACAGCCCTGTCAAGCCTCTCCCTAATCCCATGATCATCCTCTCTATTGTTACACCATGTGAACTTGCACCCCTTAAACTCCAGCTCCACCAAATTGCACTTTAACATGAATGCTCTGAATCTATCAAATCGCTCGGAAGGCAATCTCTTCCCCCTTTCTTATCAGCCAAGTATAAAAGCTCATTAAAGTTACCAAAAATCATCCAAGGAATCTCATTACCCGGATTAAGACGCTGGAGATTTTGCCACCATCAAATCTTCCTCGCAACCTCTAGAGGGCCATACACCATTGTGATCGTACCCAATTCTCTCCGCAGCACCGTCACCTCCTCACCATGGATGAAATGCCTACTAACAACTCTGACATTCAGCTCCACATCCCCTTTCCACAAGAGAGCTAAACCCCCTGACTTTCCTACCGCATCAAAACTTACCCCGTAATCATAATGCAGTTTCCTTCTCAGCCTATCAATCTTATCACCCCTCATCTTTGTTTTCGCCAAAAAAACAATACTCGGTTTATGCCTCATACACTAGAACTTCAAGTTTCGAACTATCAAGGTAGCCCCCAATCATTGACAGTTCCACCCCATGCAGATCTTGGCTCCTTGGTGGCTGGACTTGGGCAACCACCCGTCCTATCAGCTTCAAATTCCTTTTCCACCTCCGATTCCTCGCAACTTTGCACCTTTTTCCCTTTGCCATTGCTCGACCCAGATTTTTGTATCTTCTCAATAAAGAGAGATCGCCTTGCCTTCCTTCTTCCTTTCCCTCCGCCTTGGTCGCCCTCCACTTCTTTTCCCACTACAAAGGCAATAGTAGCTTCAAACCTGAAAACCCCTACAAGCTCCAGCTTCTCCGAGGATTCGCCACAACCTACCTCTTTCTCGATGCTACCCCTCTTTTCAGCACTTGATGGCGATTCCCAGACATAACGCTTTCGTCGTTTAGCTTTTGGAGAATCCCATTCCTCCCCAGGCCACTTTTTCAGACTAATCCATGCAGACAATTTTTTAGGGCCCCTACCATAACGCGCAGGTCCATCTGTCCTCCTACCCTATTGGGCTTTCTAAAACCATCCAATTCCACTAGCCCATCCAGTTCCACCATGTCCTTAGCCCTGCCTTGATCTCTAGAAACAATCCCGCCCTTGGACCCTACCCACCTCATACCTTCCTCTTTTTGAGCCCAACCACTCACTTTCTCACCTTGGGCCTCCCCCCACTGGCCCAACACCATGTTTTCATTCCCTTCCCTTTGGAGATTGACCAATCCTAGCTCTCTCCGTTCCCAACATTTTTGCTTTACCCCCGTCTCCATCGCCCCCTTGAAAATAGCTTATGACAAGGTATCATTACCACACCCCATCACTTCAGTATAAACTCCCTTAGAGCTTTCACCTCCACCCGTACTCACGCCTCCAATTCGCTCCTTCCCATATACTTCATTAATTGTTCCCCCTCATTACGTAAACCTTCCCTCCCCTTCGGTTCTTCCAGCATTCTTTGATCCATCGTCCCTCCGTCGTATCGGATCGCCTGCTTGCTCAAGGGCCCATAATAACCATGGCTTCCTTTCGTCCCCCCAGCCTGCCCCTTCTCTTCCTCACAAAACCTACTCTCGTGCCCCAATCTGCCGCATCTAAAATAATATTTTACTAGTTTCTCATATTTCACCTTAATCCATACATCTTCCAAGTTACCCGGCCTTGGAGCAAAGAAGCCTGGCACAAGAGGTTTTTCAACGTCTATTTCAACTCTAGCTCTCCCAAATCCTCTAAACAAATTTCTCTTATCTCTCGGATCTTCAACCAAGATCACCTTCCCAATTTCCTCCGCCATCAACCTGATATTTGACTCCATCCTTCCTTCCGGAGGAATATCATGGAACTACACCTAAAATTCACATGTATTAACCTGAACTTCACTATCACTTAAAAAAAGGCTTTCTCCTTTGCAAACTAAGCATATAGTTTCTAACCACCCAAGGATTATCCTGAAGCACCCTCTTCGCTTCCTCCGAGCCTGGGAAGGAAAAGGAGAACAGGTTAAAACCTATAGCTTTCACTTCAAGCTCCCCCATAACCTTCCAAGTCTCCATCACTGCACCTCTAACCGTCGCAACCCCTATTTGAGTCTTAGACACCACTTCCAACCAAGACACGTTGATCCTCAGCACTTATTCCTGCCTCATTCCACTTAAGCTTGATACTAGCTCTCCCACTTTCTATCGCAACCACCACCAATGCCAACCAAATACAGATTCAGAGAACAAGGGACACCACCAGACACAAACGGCAAAATGAATGCCGACCTCCACTAGGGGGAAAGGACACCAGGGATGAACCCTAAGAAACTCTCACAGAGAGAAAAAATATAGAATCCAATGATAGACATAAATATTTCAAAGAGATCATGTAATATATACTTTATTTAATATAAACAAGTAGTTTGTTTAACTTAATTAATCTCATCTAATGTCATATATCAGGGACGAGGAGGTAGTAATATTTTTAAATGCTATTTTCACTACCAGAAAATGTCATTTAGCGATGAAAAAAATCCATTGTTAAATGGCTATTTTCCATCAGAAAATTTCCATTTATTGATGGAAAATATTAGCGGCCATCATTTTAGCAACAAAAAATAGCCATTTAGCGACGGATTTTTCGTCGCTAAATGGTATTTTTCTGATAATGTTTCTTTGATGTAAATATGGTGCCATGTTTACGTTAGTGTGATTTTAACAGCATGAACTATATTGTAAGAAGAATGCATACTATATATACATATATTATTTTCTCGGTTTAAATATTGAAATTATCTAAAGATGATGGAAAAGGATTTGGAGAGTTAAATATAAGGAAATTATATATTCAAGATTTTAATAATGAATGAAAAACAAAAAAATAAAGTATAACAAAAAAAAAGGTTGCGTGTGCATGGGAGCATGCACGCATGCTTGCCTCTCAGTAATTTATATATATCCCCTTAAATAACCCCTCGTGATCAGTGACCAATAAATTCTAACAATCAATACGCGTACTCTAGATATTTCGTAAAGTGACTAATATTTTTAAGAAATTAATAACCAATATTAAGAGCTAGTAATATACTTTATATTAGGCAACAAATTATGGTTATATATATTAATATTAAAGTATCCAAATTAACTTTATTGGTAATTACTGTACAAGTGGGTTAACATAATCACGTGGGCACATCTCCTATTTTCGTTTTCCTACATATAGTTCAACAATAATTCACCTTGGCTTAGTAGTTTAATTGTAATATTATATAGTGTGGACCTTGGTCTATCATCCATTTTTTATACATAAATTATAGATATTATTTTTAAAATCTATTTTAAAATGATGTCATCTTTTTATTCTTTAAATATACACTTTATTTTGATCATTTTTGCATATATATTAATTAATAAAGTAAAGGATATCATTGATTTTTAAAATTGAACCAATGTTGATTGTACTCCTTTTATTTCAAAATATACACTAAAATGCTATTTATTTTGTTTTATTTTCTTGCAAAACAATTTCTTCAACTGCCATTATTTTTATTAATAAAGTGTAAAATAGTTTAGAAATAATCAATAATAATGACAATTTTTTTGAAACAAATAGAAAATTTTCCAACTTCGAGATGGATAAAATTGAAAGTCAATAACTTGTTTTATATGACTGCTTCCTTGAGTCAAATTTAATTATTGTTGAATTTAATTGAAGATAACTCTATTAAAGTTAATTATGCATTTCTTAACGATAATCAAGGGAGCTTGTTATTAATGGTGAGTTCCCTTTAAAAAAAGCCCATAAACTCATATTATTATATCATTATTTGAACAAAATATCGAAAAATCAAGGACATTACATTAATTAACTATTCAATATTATCTTCATTAACTATTTAGGGTTTGTTTGCCATCACTTTTTGAAAACCTAGGCTTTGACAAAAAACCTAGGTTTTGTCCAAGTACAAAAATTTTCTTAAAAAGCTATTTT
>JANTPZ010008905.1:0-10201 GCA_025593235.1 Vachellia pachyceras
TGTTAATTATGTATTATGTTTTTGTATTATAAACATTGTTAATTATATTTTTTTAGAAATGTATTGTATTTTTCTTCCGAAAAATCAAATAGACTTGATAAATTTTATGTAAATTTGTTGTATTATTTTTTTTAAAAGAAAATTTTAATAAAATAATAATAAAAAATAAATTTTAAAAATATAAAAAAATAAAAAAAGTGGCCCGCCAGCCCGCCTGGTCGGGCTCGGGCTGCCGTTTGGCAGCCCGTTTTCAAAGCGGGCCAGCCCGTTTCCCAGCTCTACTTATAGATTATGAACAAAATAACTTGTTTTTATGAAACATGTAGATAAACGTGCTTAATATTTTTTCTTTTAAAAAATGTCAAATTTCAGTGTTTGGCTGAAGCATAATTTTTATCATTTAAATTTGTATCAAGTTTCAGTTTACTCTAAAAGCGTACTGTTAGTTATTTGTTTTTAACAGCGTTAGTCTCATTTACTAAAAAATTTCAACTTAATAAATTGAAACGATAATTTTATAAATCATGTGCTAGTGAATATAGTTAAATTTTAAAATAAAATATGTTTATTATTAATTAAAATTTAGGCATATTTAATTTAAAAATATTAAATATAAGAGATAACATGAAAAAAATTATATTTAGGATCAAAGTTCACTCCCAAATTAGGTTAGGATGGGATGAAATATTATTTATTTATAATGAAATTTCCAATAGTACATTAGAAATAAATGAGTTTTTTTTTCCCGATTTTGACAATAATAATATGACATGTGAAGTTTTCTAAAAACATAAATAGACTCTATCTACACAATTTTAAAAAAACTTAAAAGCTTTGTGCCCAAAAACATTTGTCAAATATTTTCTACTATTTATTGTTTTATATTGAAAACGTATATTATATATATGGATCATATGCATCAATTAAATATGTAAAAATAGTTTTATTTCAATTTATATGAAAGTGTTTTTGAGTCTTCAATAAGCACAAAAAAAGTCATTGAAGTTGACAAAAGTTAGAAAAAAATAGAGAAAGAAAGTCGTTGAAACTTAATTAATAAATTGATTAAATAAAATGTGAGGCCATTTGAATTGTCAACGTCGCATGGCAAACGTCCACCTCGCCACACCCACCACGATTTGTCTAGACATAAGTTTCTCTAAGGATGAATTTTTAAAACTTTTCATTTCTTGAATTTATTAATTAATTAAAGCCATATTGTTGTAGTCAAATGATAATTAATCTATACAGGAGAGCTAGCTTGATCATGGTGGCACTGTGAACTAGTTACCCTCGTTTAATGTTTAGGAGGGAAAATTCATTAGATCTAAATTTTCCAAATCTAATATGGATTGTCAAGATTTGATTCTTTTAAAATGATGATTTTTAAATAAAAAATATTTTTTAAAAAATAGTAGTTGAGAGATTTTTTTTTATTTTTTTCTAGAATAATTTTTTAAATATATACGTTTGGAAAATTAAATTTGGACTATCCAAATTAGATCTAAACGATCCAGATCTAATTAGCTCTCCTTATCAAGCATTTACTTAGTAGGGTAATTGAGTCTATATCAATAAAAATTTAATCTATTCCATCCAAATCAAATCTAAATAAAAATTTATTGGCTGTTGTGAATCAAGAGTTATAGGTTAGCTGCATTTTATTTTTAAGATTTTGACAAGCTTCTTTAGCATCTGAGACATTTATTTTTCAAGCATAAAGCCAGTACCCTATTACTCAAAGCCATGATTTTGCTATCACTCAATCCTGGTTGTGCATATATGTGTTAGTGATATTATTAAAGCCATTACTGGGCATTATCAGGAAATGATCTTGAGTCCAACCCTTGGTACCTCCATTTCTTTTAATTAAATAACGTTAGCATAAGGTGCGGTTGGCTTTCATGTTAGGGGGTGTAATCAAGAAATCATCCTAGGACATCACAAACTTTAAACTTTTAGGGAACTGGCTCTTCACAAAGAAATTTAGAGATCAAAAGGTAGTTTAAGATGTTTATTATATGATAATTGTAGTGCCAACCTCTTAAATAAAATTAATTATTTCATGAATTTAACGCCCTCCATTTTTGATTGCTACCTGGAAATTTTTTTTCTTTCTTATCTTAGATGGGTACCACCAAAGAGGTTTCACTTGGCGTTTGTTTGGTACATATAATAAGGAAGAATATAAAAGGAAAAAAATATTAATTTTCCGGTAAGAAAATGACTCGTATACCCCTATTTTAAATTTAAAAAGTAATAGAAAAGGATAGACATTTTTTTTTATGCCAAGGAATAGACATTGTTAAGTAATGATCAAAAATATAATTGACAGCACAAGAAATATTACTTTCTGTTGAGAGGCGCCGATCATGAATAAATATTTAATATAGATTTGTTTTATTGTTTCTTTAAATAAAAGCCTTTTATCTTTCAGTGGCCATCATTCTGGACTCAATTGTATGCAGAAAAATTTTCCTTGTTTTCGTGGTGCTGGAATATGTAAGTACTTCTTTTTATCTCTAGTTTTCCATTGCTGGTATCAATATCTCAATATTAACTATAAAATCTCTTGCAAAATGTACTTTTCACAAGCTATAGATAGTGCTTCTCATTCCTTATATTTTGTGCAATCCTCAAGTAAACGCATCTAGTTAATACTAATTAAAGGAAGAGCAATCTCACATAGCCTTTATGAGTAGTATTATTGAGATTATAAAGTGTAGAGCAAGACGTTTTCACCTTAAAAACTCCACTAAGACAGACTTCTAAGTTTTTATCTTAATTGACATGGAACCTCTGCATATATCTTTTTCAAGTCTTCCATTATATCCAAATTGCAAACCCATTTTCAATTTGGGACCAATATGATGCGTGCAGGACATCGGGGAATGCTTTATATTTGAGATATTGTATGCGTTGAAGGATGACAAATAATTTTTCACATCATTGGTTGACTATATTTTATTTATTAGATCCCAACACAGCATCACAACTGTTAGACTTGATTGACACATGAGAGTCTGCTTCTCTTCCGTAAAACATGCAAGAAATTTTCATACTCTATCTGAAGTCTATTAGATCAAGGTAATTACTCTCTTTGTGCATTCATTGAAATAGACCTCCTTAATGTTTCTATTCAGACTATAACTTTGCAATCAAGTGCGGCGGTCCTTCTATTAGATCGGCGGAAGGAATTACTTATGAAAGAGAAAACGAGACACTTGGTCCTGCAACTTATTTTGTTACTGATACAACAAGATGGGCAGTTAGCAACGTTGGGTTATTTACTGGGTCCAACAATCCTATATACACAAGTTCTGTCTACAATCAGTTCACTGGCACTGTGGACTCAGAGCTGTATCAGACAGCACGGCTATCGGCTTCTTCATTAAGATATTATGGCTTGGGGCTGGAAAATGGGAATTATAACATTTCCCTCTATTTCGCAGAAACGTCTATTCTAGATACTAATACATGGAAAAGCCTTGGAAGACGGGTCTTTGATATATATATCCAGGTGCATATGATTTTATCCATAGGGAATGCTTGATGTTATAACGTAATAATCTAAATGGAAGTAACTAGCTTTCTCAGAGAACCTCCGCATCTGTCTATTTATAGGTTAGGACAAATACAAGGATTAGTCTATGCAAAGCAAGTTCCACTAATCATTAGCTGACTGGTCTTGTCTCTTGAACTTTTGAAATGAATGACAATCTAGCATCATGTATAAATAGCATATGTTCTTGAATAACATTTGAAGAAGGTTGAGCAAACCTACAACAAGAAGAATAGAAATCTAACCTTATTCATTTTGTCTGTCCATGTCTATAATATTAAAGCATGAAATTACAAAGATCATGTTTCATTTAGAATTTTCCTTAACTAACAACCATAAATCTAAGAAATATCAGGGAAATTCATAAAAAAAAAGCTCAAGTTTTTTCATTGAAGTGGCACTTGTCATTATGCATGACATTTTTCAATTTTTTTCTTTTGCCGGAACGACATTTTTCGTTTTTGTGCCACATTGTAATCTTAGACCCCCGGCTTATCACTAATGTGTTTTTATCCTTTTTTGGGAGAATTAGTGTACCATATCTTTTAATTTTAGACGAATCTTGGTGATCTTTATAAGAGGAAGATATCTGAATATTTGAAATGACAAACTTTTATTGTGGTTGATAATTGAAATTCCTGCCTTTTCCTTTTCCCCGTTATTTATGCCTCTTCCATTTATTTCCTTTTCTTTTGTCCCATTCCAGGGGAATCGTCTTGTGAAGGATTTTGACATAAAAAGGGAAGCTGGGGGTACCACTTATAGAGCTGTCCGAAAGGATTTTCGGGTTAATGTGTCAGAAAACTTTCTTGAGATCCATCTCTTTTGGGCTGGAAAAGGGACCTGCTGCATACCAGCTCAAGGTACTTATGGTCCTCTGATTTCAGCAATCAGCGCCACCCCAGGTAAGACTTGACAAAATAATCAGCAGTCTAGAAGGTCAAGTATTGATTTACCAAAATACAAAAAAAGGATGATGTATGACCTTGTTATTCCCTTCTCATGTGTTAAACAGATTTCATTCCCACAGTTAGTAACAAACTTCCAAGCAGTTCAAAGAACAGAACCGGTCTGATTGTGGGAGTTGTTGGTGTTGGAGTCCTATGCTTTCTGTCTGTTCTAGCGGTTTTCTGTATCATCCAGAGCAGAAAGCTTCACGGAGATGGTGAAGAAGGTGAAAAAGCTGCTGCATATACCTGATGATTTAGATTGTAATTGTGCATTTTCATGAATATTATTTCAGATTGCAGTCAGTGATTGTTCATGCAGCAAATTTGTTAACTGATGGGACATACCTTAATTTTTGTTTTTTCGCAATGACCGGAAACTTGCCAGTTTCATCAAAGCATTTTTCTATCATTCTGTATGTTTTGCACTTCACGTAACCAAAATATTACAAGAACCATGAGTTCAATTCAACTTGAAATTCTCACTACAGAGTTTCTATTACCTTATTTCTTCTCTTCGATCTTAATTTGTAGCGAAGTAGGCATGGCAGTACAAGTTTTTCTACTAAATTTATTAGAAAACGTGGACAGCAACTGAATGAACCCTATCAGATTCTCTTTCTGCTCATAACGTTGTTCGTGTTTAATTTGCAGAGTTTTTAGGTATTGATACAAAGCCATACACTTTTAGCTATTCTGAGTTAAAGAATGCTACGGACGACTTCAATCCTGGCAACAAACTAGGGGAGGGAGGCTTCGGACCTGTTTATAAGGTGATTATTCTATTATGGGATTTGGGATGACAAATTGACAATGCCTTACATGTAGTATGCCTCTTCATTATCTACGTTAATGAAGGGATTTATAGGGTTGTATAAATAAAACTTTTAGGTCTTTATTATGGTGACGGAAAAAGTTTTTATTTATGGTATCAGAACTCAACGTAAGCCCTTATTTAGTAGAATAACCACTTTCCTTTTTTTTATACCAGGGAACACTTAATGATGGAAGGGTAATTGCTGTGAAACAACTATCTGTAGGATCTCATCAAGGAAAGAGCCAGTTCATACCTGAGATTGCAACTATATCTGCTGTGCAACATCGCAATCTTGTTAAATTATATGGATGCTGCCTTGAAGGAAATAAAAGGCTTCTGGTCTATGAGTATTTAGAAAACAAGAGCCTTGATCAAGCATTATTTGGTATGATGTCATGATCATGTTAGCTTTTCTAGTTAATACTGTGTTTGTTTCGTGCCTGTGTATGCCTCAATGGTTATCTGCCTTCCTTTTTGTTCATATTTATTATTTTGACTATGCATGTCACTTGTATATTGCAGGAAATAGTTTAACTCTTAACTGGCCCACACGCTATGATATCTGCATGGGTGTAGCTAGAGGTTTAGCTTATCTTCATGAAGAGTCCCGACTCCGTATTGTGCACCGTGATGTGAAGGCTAGTAACATTTTGCTTGATCATGAGCTTACCCCTAAAATATCAGATTTTGGTTTGGCCAAATTATACGATGATAATAAGACCCATATAAGCACCCGTGTGGCGGGGACAATGTATGTCATCCAGACTTAATTTCCTAGTTCTTTTAGGTTAGATAAATTTTATGCATGTTTTATTTATGCTAATGCTTGCATATGTTTGTTTTTGATAAACTCTAAATAGCGGATATCTTGCTCCGGAGTATGCCATGCGTGGGCACCTTACTGAGAAAGCAGATGTGTTTTCTTTTGGCGTTTTGGCCCTAGAGATAGTAAGTGGGAGGCCAAATTCTGATTCAAGCCTGGAAGGGGAGAAGATGTATCTTCTAGAATGGGTATGCACTACCTCTCGATTTCCTTTGATTGTTAGGATGCGTTCAGTTTCTGAAAACATTCGGTTTTCATGCTCTATCATGAAACATGTTGAAAATATCTGCAAAAAACACAATCTATTGCTCGAGTCATATTTCAAGATACTGCCTTTAAGCATAATTCTGCCACACAGGGTGAGGGTAGACAGTGTTTACTCGCTGGGATTAAATTAATCGTTGTTCTAAAAACATACGGTAACAAGACAGTGGAAATATTAAACCATAATGATAAAATAAAACAGGCCTGCTAAATTAAAACACAAGAAAACTCTAACGGTTAGTCCTAAAGACTCCTCTTCTTAGCCATTTTACCAGCCCTAGTTCACATGCATACATAGACTAAGGCTTCCTTTGACTTGAGCAATATGGATCTTTTTACAAACTCGTGGAACATGTCAATATGTCTTCAATACCGATTGAGTGATATGGTATCGTGTAACACTTCACTCACTTTGCTGGGGATTTTGAATAGCTCCCATTTGTCTGGAAGAGTTCTGATGTGTTATTATTGTCAAATTACCTTTTCCTCACTTCATCCCATATTCTTTAGCAGTGGCACAGTTTCATACTCCTGAGAAGTCATGAGATCATTTGATCCTCAGCTTTCCATTTTTTGAAAACTCACTCCAATTATCTTATCCTTAACAGCTTAAAAGGGAAAAAAACATTCTTCCATTGTGTTCCAATGATTTCTGGGCCTTGTCTTAACTAGCTCTAATTATTTCTGGGTTGACAGGCTTGGCAGCTCTTGTCTTAACTAGCTCTAATTATTTCTGGGTTGACAGGCTTGGCAGCTGTATGAAAACAACTGTATACTTGGACTGGGAGATCCTAGACTATCAACAGATTTCAACGAGTAAGAAGTAAAAAGGATTGTAGGGATATCTCTTCTCTGCACTCAATCATCGCCATCGTTGAGGCCGGCGATGTCCCGTGTTGTGGCAATGCTCTCTGGAGATATTGAAGTGAGCGCTGTAACTTCGAAGCCCGGATACTTGACAGACTGGAAATTTGATGATGTGAGCAGCTTCATGACTGGCTGGGCCACAAAGGGATCAGGTACAAGTCTATAATATAGCTCATCCACAAGTACCACCACCAGTGACTGTTGCGAACCAATCACCTGCAGATGCTCCTAAACATCCGCATTCGAAGTCTGTCTTCAATTTTCGTCCCCGTACCCTTTATTGTTTATAGCATAACCTCTGCATTCGAATGTATTGTCAAACCGTTTAGCTTCTTTATTTGTGACTCCATCCCTTGTTGGTGTGTAAACAAAAATTTCTGTCCCATCAATATAATGTTTTTATATTGGATTGTGGTTTTAGTCGTTTAAAATATCGTCCTTGAACTTCAAAAAATCATGTTTTAAGAGTTTAATTTTACCAATAAATCAGTATTAAAAGTACATTATTAAATAATTAAAATATAAAATTGACAACAGTTTCATTTAAATATGTTGTAAATCTAAATAATTGAAATTAAATCTATCAACATTCATAGTTTATCATACTCAATAAGAAAAATTTTATGATGTTTATATATAAAGTCTCTAAATATGATCAAATTAAAAACGAATTAATACAATTTTATAAGTTAGAATGGTAAATGTGTTGCCTTGCTGTGTGAACTCAACTTCTAATAGAGATGGATTCTAATAGGGATTGAGTCCAAGACAGAATGTAAATCTCGAGACAGGATCCAATTTAAAAAATAGACACAGATTTAAAAAAATATTTCTCATATATATCTTTAATTTATTTATAACGTTGAAAAATGTAAATAACTATTGTATGTGTTTGGGAACTCCGTTGGGGAAAGGAGTTTACGGATTCTAAGATATTTTACGGATTTTAAAATATTTTTTTATGAATTTTAAAATGTTTTTACGGATTTTGAAATGCTTTTCATTTTGATTTGTATGTCCGTAAAAAAAAATGAGTTTCCAAACAATCACGTTGTCACTAGACATGTTTTCTTGCACAGTGCATAAAACGAAATGCGCTATTTAAGACTTGACCGAAGCAGCAACTGAAGTATTATCTAAAAAAACAGAGAGGAAAAGGGCAGAGACCGTAAGCTTCATGACAGAGTCAGAAGCATCAAAATTCAATCCAGTCCGTACCAAAAAGGGAAAAAAACAATTCAGTTGGACACCTTATAAAAGGCTAACACTTCTTAAACATGCTAAAGGGTACAATACTACAATGGCTTATTTCAAAGTGATCAAAAAAATGTAACATGCTTTGTAAACATAAACAGAAACATTGTGTGTAGAATGATGAAGACTTCAAAGAAAATCGGTCATAGGTCCCAATGAAGTAAAAAAATCAGAAAATGGTCCCAAGGAATTAAACAATTGCTGTCAGGTCCCATGGGACCTTTTAATGGTTAATTGGAGTTGGTAAAAGACCAGACTGCCCTCACTCACTGGTTGTGAAATGTTTTGAAATGTGAGGTTGGAAGCAGAATGTTCACTCCATTGGTTTGAAAAGCGCCGACCCTCCTCTGCTCGCCTGAAGCAGTCGTCATCACCCTGTTCGCTTGAAGCAGTCACCATCGCTCTGTTCGCTTGAATCCGTCGCTTTTGAAAATCGCGGACCCGCCTCTCGTGATTGAAGCCATCGACCCATCTCGCTGTGAAGCGTCGCTCTGCTCACTGTGAAACCATCGCTCTGCTCGCCTTGAAGAGATCGCATTGGTCATTTTTTTATTCTATCGCTTGTTTCTTCTTGTTTGGATAGGTAAAGCAAACGTTTATTGGTGGGTTTTGGTTTGCTTTGGGTGGTAATATATAGGTTATTCCAATTGTTGTGGTAGTTGAATTGGGGTGGCTATTTATTGGGCTTCTCTTGATCCTCTTGGTTGCAAACTGTTGGTCATCTTTGTGAAATACATTTAATGAGTTTTTGTAATAATTGTTTCTTTATGTTTGAATTTATTTTTTCAAGTGCCGTTGAACCTTTACTTTTTTGTGTTTTTCTTTGTGCTAAAGCTTATTTGGCTATGTGCAAGCAGCCTCCAAGTAGGGATACCAAGATCATTATTTTTGTGTGTTTCTTTGTTTTAGACTCACTGCAAGTCAAATCCCAAGTTTAACTTCCACAAATACATGATACGGGCCCTTGAAGATGATTTTAAACAAGTTGTTGGTATAAGGTAAGTGCTTCTCTGGATTCAATTTGCAATCTGTATATATGTAATAACTAACAATGATGTTGTGCATATCATACATATTGATCGCTTCGACTGATCTATCTTTCTTGTTTGTGTTATCCTGTGAATGAAATGATTATGTACTCATGATCATATTAGTTTTGGTTGCAGTTGGTACCTTTGGATACTTGTGGTCATCTTTTTGTTGCTTAATGTTAATTGTATGTAATCGTTTCTTTTGGTTTTGTTATTTGTCAAAAACATTACTTTCTATCACCTTTTGATTTTGCTATTTGTTAAAAACATTACTTTCTGTCAAAACATTACTTTGGATATTTGTGGTCATCTTTTTGTGTATTGTGATGTGCATGTAATTTATTCTATTAGTAATTTATATTTTGGATACTTGTACTTTTATTTATTAATCCATTAAGTACACTCGAATAGGACCAAACCTTATTTCTTTGCTATGTCATAATTTTCTGGTTCTTTTCTTCTATCAGCATGGCTTCTAACAAATCGATCTCATAGTAGCCTTTGAATTCTGAACATAATAGCTGATAGTTTAGCTATGTAACTTACTGAATCAACTTTAAATAAGAGTTGGTAAATCTATTCGGGTTTTGAATCCTTTTATAGGCTACCCACAAAGTTTAGAAGTGCTTTAATGAG
>JANTPZ010008908.1:0-12420 GCA_025593235.1 Vachellia pachyceras
TAACGCAAGTAAATATGTAATATATTACTATCTACATAAAAAGATAAATATGATATTAGTATTGAAATAAATAAAATGATTTTGCTTTCGTCATTAAATTTAAAATAACGCAGTGTTAGTAGTTTTACCAAGATAATAATTTTACATACCTTAAATTGTATAGATTCTAGTAGTAATTTTACAAAGATTTTTCATCATATTTTACTTTATGATTAATGATTTTTTACATGTTTTTTTCGAATTCGAAATGATATTTTGAAAGGTTAGTTTGGCTTTAGCAATTTTTGGGGTAATGGAAATTTTAGGATGCTTTTTGGAATTTTAAATTGGTTTACAATTCGTTGATTGCATGTTCTTGCATTCAATTACAACAATTTATTTATCTCTGTTTCCTATACATTTGTTGCTGCATCTTTGTAATTGTGCTTTTGTTCAATGTGGATTATTGTGATGCATCTAGAATCATGAATTTTAAGAAAGGTAAGGGCAGGGAAAAATGTAAAGCAGTATGGGATGATACACAAACTCAGGTGCTTCTGAACGCTTGCATTGAGCAGCATTTCAAGAAGCAACGAAAGAATGGAGCCTTCACCAGAAAACCTTGGACCGCCATTGTGAACAAGTTTAACCAAAAAACTAGTAGAGGCTATGATGTTAGCCAATTAAAAAATAGGTTGGATAACCTGAGGAGAGAATGGAGGATTTGGGATCAACTAATATCCAAAGAGACAGGTTTAGGATATGATCCAGTCACAAATACGATTTTAGTTGAACCGGAATGGTGGGATAGGAAACTACAGGTATGCACTTGTCTACTCTATTTCAATGTATGATTTTACTTGTTTACTGCATTTCAATTTATGATTTTACACGCTTACTTGGGGTAATGCCTTAGACGCAGGAAAATCCACAATACGAACGGTTTAGGTATAGAGGTTTATGGTTTGCTTCAGAAATGGGGATATTATTTAAGGATATGATGGCATCAGGAGCAGATATGTTTGCACCATCAGTTTCACGGACCCCAACCCGGCCATCCGATGATGATTGTTATCGACCCACCTTCAACGACGAGGAGGAGGAGGAGGAGGAAGACCTAACAGAAGGGTCAGGTGACAGTTAAGATGACTCGTTTGGTGAATGTGCTGCCGGAGTCAGCGCTGAATTTGAGGGAATGAACATCCAACAAAACAACCAACACTCAGGACCTAGTCATCGGAGTGGTTCTGGAAGTCTCGGTAAGCGGAAGCGGGATGGCGGGTGGGGTAAACAGCCAAAGAAGAAAGGTCCTCCCTCACACAAAATAGCCTCTGCATTTAGTGAGATGGCTGTTAACTCTAAAAGCAATGCGAGGGGCTTCAAACGTATGGTAGAGAAAACAACGAAGAAAGATCCGGTTCCATCAGCCGCTAAGCTTAGTTTGGAAATATATGCGCTGGAGGAAATTACATCTGACTCGAATTTACTTACAGGCTGTTTAAATATGTTGGCATCATATAAATTTAGGGACATATTTGCGACAGTAGTTGCAAACCGAAGGGACCATATGGTAGATTTCTTGAAATACAATGCCAACAATCCAAACCCCCTTTTTAAATGATTTCGAAACGCAATGTATTAGTTGTGCCACATGTGACATACCTTATGTATTAAATTTAATGTATTGCATGTTTGTTTCTCTTGCGTCTAAATATGTACATGTGTTGCGCTTACTTTTATTCCAAATATGTCACAGGAGATACTAAGATATGGCTAATTCAGATGATGAAACGATGAGACCTTCGACGGAGAGTGAAGTATCTGATGCGACACCGAAATAAGTGACTCAGACTTGATGCAAATGTTGATGCATCAGATCACAGAAGATGAATAGGTCTGTGCATTAACGGCACAATACATAATGCCGTATGTTTGTAAAGAACCAAAAAGAACAAGTAACCTTACTGGTTATTTGTGGGTAGAAGAAGTGCATCAAAATATGAGTGTTCTTTCTTTTCTTGATATTTAAATGTTGTTGAGGATATTTCAACGTTGATCCAAATATTTAAATTAGTTCCACAATTTAACATCATTAGTCCCATACCAACACGATTCGTAATAGCATCTTGGGCTTGGTTAAAGTGACTATATTATTGATCGGTTTTCTTCTCTCTCCTTCTTGAAGTTTCTTCTCCCCACTCTTGAATGAGTTTTCTCTCTGTGCTTGGGGTTCCGGTGCCTATCTATTCAGCTATCAAATAATACAGTGCTTTTTGTCAGCTGACAAAGGTATTGGACACTCTCACCAAAGGGAGAGGGTTCGATACCGGGAAAGGTCACTTTGTTGTGGCTCTAGTCGCGGCGTTTGGGGAGGCATCCTAGCTCCTGAGTGCTTAGGTAAACGCCTGAGGGTAATTGACGGCTCGCCCTGCCCAACATTGGTATGACCTAAGAGGAAGGGAGATTTCGCCCTGCTCTTGGCTTGTGGATGAGCCTAACCCCCTTGCCTAAAATTTTTGTATAAAAAAAAACAAATAATAGAGTGCTTTTATAAGCAAAGCATTGTGTGAGAGAGAGAGAGAGATAGAACAAGATAAATTGGAGAAGAATAATAGAGAAGAATACAGTCACTAACCATGGAGCAATAGAGCAACAAGCTCATCACAACAATCATATCCCTTTTAACATTAATCATCCCTCTACTTAGGGTGATGAACAAATCCTGTAACCTATGAAGATTTTAGCTGTGGGAGATTAAAAGTAACATTCCTTGCTATGATGAGGATTATGTTATCCCACACACTAAACTATTAGGATAGGATCTTTTATATAAACTATGGTCATAATATCTTCAACACTTGTGTGTGTGTGTGTGTGTAATGAAACTATTTTTTTCAATCTTGGTAAGTCTACAATGAGCTATTAGATTTTATATTGTCTTACCTAACACTAACATTTTTAATAGATCCTGCACTGGTTTGATTAGGTTTAACATCTATTTAATTGAGGATATCATTCTGGGGGATCGTCGGAGAGCTCTCGTCTCTCTTATTTTAAATCGTTTCTCTACCAATCTTCATCTGTAGCCTTAGTTTTTCATCTCTATTCACAGTATCACAGAGCTTTAAGTCGCTTCTTCTCAAATCAAATATCTATCGTTGATTTTGGCCTTACCCCTCCGATTCTGCAAGAGGTCTCTCATCAGGGCTTTTTAGCATGCTCCTGTATACTTTTCTTCGATTTTGAAAGGGCTTTATTCAATTTCAATTTCATTTCGGGTTCGATTTCTGTATTTGGGCTTTAGTCCCTAAGCTTTGTTTTGTTTGGGAACAACGTTCCCAAAACGGTACATGTAAGTCGAGACAAAACCATTTTAAAATATGTAAAAACCATCTTGAAATCTGTAAAACCATCTCGAAATTCACAAAATGTCTCGGAATCTGTAAACTTATTTCTTTCAACGGAGTTCCCAAGCAAGCACAATATTTTTTCCTCTCAATACGTAAGCAAGGTGATATTTAACTTTTATATTTTTAACAAATGTTAAAAGTATACATTTTATACTTTAAGTTTATGTCAAATTTCGTTTTAATCCTTTAAATTTAAAAAGTGCAACTTTAGTTCTTTATTTTTAACGCAATTAGTTTTATTTAACAGAAAATGATGATTCAGTAAATTTGAATGGTGATTCTACTATTAGATCCTGATAAATTATGGTTAAGTTTCAAAATATAAAAATAAGTATACTAAATAATCAATATTTAAATATATTTTAACATCATTTAATTGCAGAATAGTAATTGAATTAACATTTTCTGTTAAATAAAATTAACGTTGTTAACGTTAAAGGATTAAAAATACATTTTTCAAATTTAAGAAATCAAACTAAAACTTAATGTAAATTTAAATGATTAAATATATACTTTATTATTTTTAAAATGATATTTTTTGTGTGTATAGAGTTCTCTATCATATCTTATTTCTTTGATGTTGCATTTGTTTATATTTCGTGCTCAAAACTGCTTTTGGAGTTATTTATGGTTGATTGATAAAGGTAGTAGAGTGCTTGTCGCGGTGCTTTTCTAAATTTTAAAGTAAGCACTGATTTTTTTTTTTTTTGGGATAAAATTCGGGGCAAAACTCGCTTCGTATCATTCTATTGAAAATAGATGTGGAAAAGCACATCCCACAGTCATTGTGTTGGAGGCTAATATTTGCCATACAATCGGTAGTATGATTTCCCTCTCTATTCACATGTTGGAATCTCACCTGCTCAAAGCTATACAGATATAGTTTTACAAGTTTTAGTAGGCTTGACTAAGTTTCTTCACCCTCCACAAGTTTCTCTGTTAGGATCCTAAAATAGTAGAAATAAAGAAATGCATGATTAATCCTTATTAAAGTATGAAGTCAGAATCTAATCCTATAAATTAAAAAAGGATGGAAGAAATATTTCCATTTGAACATGAGTAAGGATCTTAAACTCATTTAACCAATGAAGCCAACTATAATAAGGAAAAGAGAGAAAGGATATCCCTACACTATCATCACTAGTCAAATACTTTAGGAGAATCTCCCAAAAGCACAAAGAATGAAACTAATATATTATTGGCTAAAGTATACTTCTAGTCCTTTATGTTTGCGTCAAATTTCATTTTAGTTCTTTAAATTCAAAAAATGCACTTTTAATCCCTCAAACTTAACACCGTTAGCCTCCATTAACGGAAATTGCTGACTCATCAAACATAACGATGTTATTTTAAATCTGTTTTTATTTTGCACAATTTAAAATATCAAATTTATTATATTATTAAATTAAAATTAAAATGAGAGTATGCTTTGTCAATGTTTTATTGCATAGTCAACAATTAAATTTGATAAGTCAGCAATTTCCGTTAAGTGAAACTAACGTCGTTAAGTTTAAGGGATTGAAAGTGCACTTTTTAAACTTAAAGGACTAAAAAAAACTTGACGGAAACATAAAGGATTAAAAGTATACTTTAGCCTATATTATTTCTCTATGACCAGCTTTAGGAAGGCTAGCCTATTTATAAAAAAAGAGATTACAATAATTAATTTAAAATAATCCTAATATCTTTATTCAAATATTTGAGTATTTGAATTCATGATATATTAAGATATTTTAACTTAAATATACTAGATCATAATAATACTTGAAATAAAAATACTAACCGAGATATTTACAAATAATATCTCTTTATTATTCGTACATAAAATAAACTTATATATTATAAAATTATGATAATAAATTGATCCATTATCTTCGTCCACCATTACTCTATCGTTCTCTAACCTACTAACTACAGTTAACAAGTCACATTCAACTATTAGATTTTTTATTTTTGGATTTATAGCTAGATGAAAACCTGTAATACTAATAACCCCAAGATTTCAACCATCACAGGCGAACAAGCGCCTAGTTTCCTCAGTTTCCTCGTGTATCTTTTTATCCATCTTTTATCACTACCCCTTAAGAGGCCTCCACATCCGGTTGCCCTTTTGATGCTCCATCTGAGTTCAGCTTTATCCAGTCCACTTCTGCTGTTTTCCGGGTAATGTTCTTCACTTGTCTCCTCATATGCATGTTGCCATATTTATCATTTACCCATTATATTTTCTTTGCATATTCTTCAATGATGAGTTTTGGTTCATTGGAAATATAGCATTCTTCAAATGGACTTCAATTATGCCAATTCCACAGCTGCCAGCACGTCATTCCAAAAAATACACTCCATTTCCCCACCTTTTGACTTAAATTCCACTTGAACCAGTCTTGATCTTGCAGTAAATACAAATTTACCCCTCTAGATTTCCCCATAGCTCCTGCCATACATTTTCTGCCACCTCACAATCCCTTAAGACATGCATTAAAGTCTCTTTCTTATTTGTACATTTATGACATAGCTCTGATTCCCCTATTATTTTACTCCTTTTTTATGTTGTCAAGAGTCTTGCAGTGCTGCCATTCACATCAAATTATGTATTCTTTTAGGACCTTTCCACTTCCATATCTTTATTCATAGCCCATTAGCCTGCCCTTGTTCCCCCCATCAGTTTGTGATGCATATCCAAAACAACATATTCGCTTTCTAATTTTGCACCCCATTTAATTTTGTCCTCACCAAACTCTTCTCTTGGTGATGGTATCACAGTTATAAGCCTACATTTTTTCTTAGGAATCCGTCTTCTTAATTTCTGAAGATCTCATTCACCATTTTCATTTATCATTTTATAGACAGTACAATTTAATAACTCCTCCTCCAACTCTGATTCACAGCTTTCCTGCAGCCCTTTATCATTGCCTATCCACTTAGCTTTCCAAAACTTTACCTTTTTTCCATCACCTTCCTCCATTGTGTTTCATTAATCAGAAAATGTCATATTCTTGCAAAATTCTTCCATATTTATGAGTCTGATTCCTTCACTAAACACTCGTCATTCAAGTTCTTTTTTCTTTCGTATTTCCCTTTTAGTACTCAGGAGCACAAACTCTATGGTTTGGCCAATATATTCCATCCTATCCTTCCTAATAGAGCATCATTCATTAAACTTAAGTCTTTCATACCATGACGCCCCTCTCTTTTGCTGTGTACAACATCTCTCAACTAATCGCAAGTATTTTCCTTTTCCATCATTACTATTCCATAAGCAATTCAGTATGATAAACTGTAGAGCTTTAACTAAGCCATTTGTCCCGGGTTTCTGGATTGAGAGACCAAATAACACTAAATCTTGGGATTACATTCAGTACGAGAAAATGCAGAGCTTTTACTTCAAATGTGGTTGTCTAGGCCATGGCTCAAGAATACGTAATTCTGTTAAACTATGTC
Source organism: Vachellia pachyceras (assembly GCA_025593235.1). Lineage (NCBI taxonomy): Eukaryota > Viridiplantae > Streptophyta > Magnoliopsida > Fabales > Fabaceae > Vachellia > Vachellia pachyceras. The sequence goes on from JANTPZ010008908.1 coordinate 6,831, forward strand.
TCTGAAAAATCCTAATGAACCATGATTTGGAGCATGGCTGGCGGAGGTTGTGATTGAGTTGTAGAAGATTAGTGCTGAAGGTACTTTAAAAAGAGGAAAGCGAGGGGAATTGCCTGACAAGGAGTAATGAAGAGCTATATGGTGCCAGGGTGATCAATCTCGATTCGAATAGGTTTCTAAGGCTAATGTTCAGAGTTTTTATAAAGAGCCAGAGAGGAATGATCATGAGTGGATAGAGGAAGTTGGGTTAATAAATAAAGAAAAGGAGGAAGTTAAGATGGACGTGGAAATGAAGCATAATGATGAATTTTGCCTATCAAATATGATAAAATAAACTGTTGCCAACAAGGAATATTCCTTAGATGAACTTGAAATGATCAGGGATAAGGTAATTACTGAGAATGCAAATATGGTGACAACTCAAGATTTTGTTAAACGAAAAGGGAAAGAAATAGTAGACATGTGGGAGGATGAATATTGGGCCTGGATGAGAAGCTACTAGACCCAGGAAGCCCAACTGTAGTGATGATGCCAAGGAGATCTAGAAAGAAGTGTAAGAGGTGAAGATTGAGGAGGTGGAGAATGTTAAAATGGATAGCCCAAAGCATGAATATACTGTGGCGATACCATCTGATAATGAAGAGAATGAGCATGCCGTGGTACCTTTTTTCCAAGAAGATGTAAAGAGGATGATCAGTAGTATGAAGTCTTTAGACTCAAACCATAGAGCAGAAGAGGAGCTGGTGGCATTGATTACCAAAAGAAGGAATATAAACGAGATTTCCATAAACCAACAAGCCACCATATTCAGTATAGGCTGAGAGTTTGAAGAAAATCAAAGCCAAAGTAAGAAAAGACACTGGACAAAAGAGGGGAATGTTACCTGTAAAATCCTTACCTTAATAATAAAACTTAACTTATTTCATGTTGTTAATCAAGGTATAATCAAAATTTACTAACTTCCTCCAATCTATCAGGATAATAAAGTTCTTGTTTCTAAAATCATATTATTATATTATGATGTTTCCAACATATGTGGTAATACATATTTTACAAAATGAGCCCTATAGATGATAATATACAACAGTCAACATATAAATAACAAAAGAGGCGATAGAGATATACAGAGATATCTATTGCCCCATAACTCTCCTTGACGATTCAGCACAAGAATTGTCACTTGAAAAGTGTTAAATTGATAGACTGAGACAAAATTCTCAGCAACTATCATTCCTACTTAAAAGGCATACGAGCGAGTGTCGATGAGAGATAGAGAATTAATTGTATATGAAAACAATTTCACAATAGTAAGCTTTCCAATTAGTTCATAATAATCTTTATTCACTTTCCACAAAATACATGTATATTAATATCAATATATTCATGATCACCAAGATCACTTGGATCAATATCCACATATCCGTTTTTCCGTAATCGTTAACACATACTTATCGATTTATAATAACATGGATTTTATGCTTGCATTATCACAAAATTGTACAGGAAAATTATTTTGTTGACTGAGCCCATGGGCTAGTACTGTCCCATGTAACTGATAGAACAATTCAGTGAGTTCACCGGTAAGTGATGGGACTGGCTAAGTACCACAGAGCACAAGACGGGATCATAGGTTCCCCTTTTTACATCGCAGGGATGTTATAAGCCTTCATCACAATGAGCATAGGATCTTCAGGATTTTAGCACGAAAGTCCTCCAACCTATTTTCTCTTTAGCTCCTTAATAATTCTAAGTACTAGTGAGGCGCTAACAACTTCAATCTTTGTATTGTCAGCTGCCACCATACCTTCAGATATGACATGTCCCAAATACTCAACACTTGCAGCGGTGAAGGCACACTTAGACTTCTTTATAAAGAAGTGATTGTATTGGAGGACATCAAAGACAATTATGAGGTGGCGCACATGTGATTCAAGGTCTGGGCTGTCTATGAGTATATCATCAAAAAACACTAGCTCAAACTTGCGCAACAATCCTTCAAATATTCCGTTCATAATGGCTTGGAAGGTGGATGGGGCATTAGTCAACCCAAAGGGCATCATTAAGTACTCATAGTGCCCTGCATGAGTTTGGAAAGTAGTTTTGTGGATATCTTCCTCCTTCATCCTGATCTGGTGGTACCTAGAACATAAGTCCAGTTTGGAAAACACTTTGGCTGAGGCTAATTCATCCAACATATCTTCAATTAGAGGAATGGGGAAGCTGTCACGAATTGTAGCCTTGTTGAGAGCTCTATAATCTACACATGCTCCAACCGCCATCCTTTTTCTTCACTAACACCACTGGAGAGGTAAAGGGTGAGGTACTGTGTTGTATTGTACCTTGTTGTAGCATTTCCTGAATCATGCCATCAATGACAAGTTTTTGACCAACAGAATATCGATATGGGCGAATTTTGATGGGGTCAGTTCCTTCTTTCAATATGATTTGGTGATCATGCTCCCCCTAGATAGGGGTAATGTTTGTGGCTCCCTAAAAAGCGATTCATAACTGTGCACCAACTCGGCAACTACCGGTGGTAATGGAGATGGACTTGAGGCTTGAATCAGTTCAGGGTCGCTTGGGACACTGGAAGAATCTGGAAACATAGCATATTAAGATGCTTATGGAGCAGCTTCATCATCTTGGTTTCAGGTATGATTCTGTTCTTGCTCACTGTTGCGGCAGTGAAGGTCACAGGTAAGCCCTTCCAAATGAATCTCATGCCCAAGTTCCGACAGTCAAGTTGTATGGTGCCTAAGTCTCTTAGCAATTGCATGCCAATAAACATATCATAGCCAGCCAAGGGAAGTAACTAAACTTGAATCTGAAATAGCACACCGTGGGATGACCATGTAAGGTGCTTGCATTATTCGTATGCCTATAGTGAACTACCCCCAGCTACTGCAACCATTAGTGGGGGTGATGGATTGAGTCTCCACCTTAGCCTCCCTAGCTACGGATGTGTCTAGAAAGTTATGGGTACTCCCTATGTCCACCAAGATGTGGATAACACGTTTCCCTACTCGCCCCACTATGCGTAAGGTGTTCACCCCTGAGTCACCTTGCATTGCTTTAAGGGAAATGATGGGCTAAGTATCGGGCATTGGGTGTTCTTCTCCTGGTTTGTCCGGTCCCCCCGAGTGATGCTCTTCATTCTTGGCTTCAGGCTCAGCCATTATCTCCATCATAAACACTTGCATTCTTTTCTTACTATTGCAGTCATGCCCAGGTGTGTACTTCTCACGACAATAGTAGCAAAGGTTCTTGGTATGGCATTTTTCGAGCTCCTCGAGTGAGAGTTTATGTCTAAAAGCAAGGTTAGGCTGTCCTAGTACCCCCTTAGAATTGGAAGTCGGAAGAGCCAATGGTTTCTTTTTTTTCTATCGTCACTGTCTTTTTCTTGGTAGAGAAGAGGTTTGGTTTAGAAAAGGGAGTGGGTAGTAGACCCTTTGGAAAAATCGATGTCATCTAGCTGGAGGATGGAGACAAGGTCATATGATGCAGAGATTCCAGGTTGACTACTTGAAGACGGGCCAACTTCGACGCTTCCAACAAGGACTATGGTTGTAGTAGCTTTACTCCCACAACAACTTCAGGCTTTAGCCCCCAGATAAAACAGCTCATCCTCTTCGACTTAGGCAAATCAATTTTGCACATAATATTGTCGGATGCTCACTAATACTCTAGTAGAGTCCTTGTGTGTCTTAATTACATCAACTCTTCCATCGGATTTTCGTATAATGGCCCGAAATAGTTGCGAATGGCCTCCACAAACATGCCCATGGCACGTTCCCATTTCTTCCCTGTTCAAAATACAGGAACCACTTATATGCATCATTGTTGAATGCTATGCTGGCTAACAGTCTTCATCCCATCAAGTGTCCCATCCAATGAAAAATATCTTTCGCACTTAGCCAACCATACGTCTACGTCCAAGGCTGAAAACTGGGAAAATCCAATTTCATATAATGAGTGGACGTGTAATAATCACCATCCCGACATCACTCTTTGTTGGCTGGAGCGTCCACAATCCTTATGGATAGCTGACGAAAAAGCTCTGGAGCCTGGTTAGTTGCTCTCTGAGCTCCTAGATTCCTTCCATATGGCAAATAGCGTTGTAAAGCAACGATCCATCTCGAATATTATGCGTTCCTCGACTTCCTTTAGCATAGCATGGGATCAAGTTTTGTCTGCCTTGACCAGGAACGGACTAATCTGATACCAATGATAGCACCAGAAATGGAAACAGAATAACAGGAGAAGGAAGAGAAGGAAAAGGAGAGTGCACTAAGAGAGAGAGAGAAGAGCATAGAGGTAGGAGAAAATATCTAGTATTCCATGAAATGCTTCCTGTCCTGTATGCTGTTACATATGCTCTTTCCTTTCACGTGAGATGCACACTGAATAACTAACTGTAACAGACTACTAGCAAACTATTAATTGAATTACTAATATACCCCTTGCTTTATTAATATCGTTCATATATACCCTCCACCGCCATTTCAACAGCACATGTTGTCTTCCCCTTTTTTTTATTAAAGATAATACTTACTAAAGGTGGTACAACATTTCAGAAAGAGAAAAGGGGAAAATTAGAGCAAATGCCCCAAGTTTTCAGGAAATTACAATACGGCCCTTCTTTTTTTATCCTCAACTAAATCCCAATTTAAAAATTAGGATATACATTACCACACTTGAGAAGCCTAACGAGGAAGAGCTTGATAACAAAATAGAGACTTATGCTCTCCAAAAAAAAACCTCAATAGTATTTATTATGAAAACAAAAATGAAAAAAATGAAAAAGTAGAAAATATATAAAGAAGGTTTGGTTTCATAAATACTGTATGTTGTTATCCCAGTGGTCTATCTGGAGGCTTAGCATATTAGTGGAATGATGGGGTAGAAGTGATAGTGCTACAGTGTACGAAAAATCTTTTACACATAACTTTAAGAGGAAAATCTGAATGTACACTAAATGGTATGGGATAGACTTAGAGGGCTGGCAAAGGGAATCTCAGGATCTCGGCTTTTATGTGGGTGATTTTAATGATATTATGACACAAGTTGAAAAGGAAGGTGGAAGACTGAGAGCCTTGAAGAAAATCTTAAACTTTCAAAGTGTTGTGGCTGATTGTATGTTGATAGATCTATATTTTAAAGGGCCTAGATCCACATGGAACAATAAGAGATAGTGCCAAACAAATATTAAAAAAAGAATAGATAGGGCCCTTAGAAATGTTGAGTTCATGAAGAATTCCCAAGACTCACGTTTCATCTTGAGTCAATAGGGGCAGACCATCATATGGTAATGGTTGATTGCTTATTTGAGGATGTTAGAACACCTAGAAGATTCAAGCTTGAAGCACTTTTTGTAGAGCATCCAGATTATAACAAAGTAATAAGGAGGGTTTGGAACATAGTAGAAAAGGGAGAAGTCAATAAGGTAAGGAGTTGGAAAACAGACTAAAAGAATACAGTAAAGCTTTATGAAAGTGGAGTAGACATGCCTCTCTAAATACTAGAAACTCAATTGAAAAGTACATGGAACAATTAACATCCTGTTATGAGGGTATGCTTACAAAAGATAAGG
>JANTPZ010008909.1:0-11575 GCA_025593235.1 Vachellia pachyceras
GGTGCTGATGTCGCAAAAGGGAGGCCAATGTCTCCTGGAACTCTAGCCTTGATGTGCGATGAGCAAGATGCAATGTTCATGGCAGCTCCCTCTCCTAGTGTTTTGATGGCCCATGCCTGCAACACATCTTCACAGTCTGATCGTGGACAAGGCATGTCAGAGACGCATGCAGAGCAAGAAAGGATTGTATTAACAAAGTTCAGAGATTTTCTAAATAGGGTTATCACTATGGGAGAAATAAATGGCAAGTTATTATTCTCTTTATATATGGATTTGATATTTTTTAGGGAAAATCCTCATCCTTTGATTTCAGCAATTAATCTTCCTTGAAATGTCTTAACAGCCAATTCTAATCCGTCTTAGTTGATTCCTTCCTTAAAACCCCGTGCCAAAGTTCTCTGATCCCCATTCTATTCATTTTCCACTATTTCCTTTGACAAACAAAACCCTATGAGCTCGCCATATTACAGGAACCTTACGTTGCTGTTAAAAATGCTTTAAGCATTCTTCTGAGCTAAAAGTGAACCGTGAAAAATGATGAATGATAATTATAGGAAAGTACTTTCTTCCCTACAGTTAAGTTTACATCAGTATCAATGGCCAGCTGTTAGATATTTTATGTATTGCCTGGAATTTTTCATCTCGTGACATCCAATGAATTTGCTCTGAAATGTTTGATTTCCTTCACCCTAAAATAGGAAACTTTGTATTCAAGGCTCCTGAGTTTATTATGGTGAAATTTAGTATTATATATTAGTTATGTAATAACATATGCCCTAAGTACTTCATTTTAGAGTGGCTAATTTTTTTTATTCCCAATTTCAGAAACGAAGTGTTCTTCATTAGCTAGAAGTTTATTGGAGACTCAAAAGGACCTGGTCAGCGATAATGTTGGAAATGCAAGTACTAAGACAACACATCAGCTGGTTGCCACTAGTAATGGTGTTGCCAGAGCTGCTGTCCCAGCCATGGCCACAAGTACGAAGATAATAACTTCAACTGCTTTTATTCCTAACAATATTATTCCTGAAAATGGGGAAAGTAAGCCAAAGATCGAAAAGGAGATATGAAGACATTTAATGTAGAAGAATGTGCAGAGATGCCATTGAAAGGAAAAGTCAGAGATTGTTGTGAAGGTATGCTACAAAATCTCCATAGTATTATTCTCACTGCCACTCTCAATTTTCTGGCTTCTGTTGGAAGGGGGCTTAAATATAATCTTACTGTCCTTGCTAGCAATTGAGGTAGAATAATTTTTTTACCCAAAGAAAAAACTATTTTTTCTACTTTTTAACTGCGAAGCTTGTAAATTGCAGAGTTGTAATTTCATGAATTGTCATTTAAACTTGGGTTTCAATGACTTCCACAGGTTGTAATTTAGATTTTCCTTTTCAAATAAAGAAAGCTATTTAATGTCATGACCTGGTGCACATGATGTAAAATTGCCTCCAGTTATAATTTTTCAGTTTAATTGATATGCTTTGTTCAGTTCATATATTCTCTGTCATTTGAATCTCACAAGTGACCTTGATGCTTGTATTTGATCCAAAATAGAAAGACGTGCACACTACTGCACTTTTGTGTTACTGTATTTATTCAGTTTTGGGGTTACTATCTTGAACCACTTCCAATTCATCTCATACCAGGAATGAGCATCGTAGGTTGATTTTTTAAATGAGACATGGACTGTTCAAATTTACTTGAACATTTTAAATTTCTAATTTTCAAGTGATGTTCCGCAGAAAAAAATGGGAGTTAGAAGAATAAAATGAACTTAAACTTGGTATGGTCAATTTTATTCTAGACAATTGAGATGAAGTATGAACCTCCCATCCTCAACTTTTAAGATGAGAATGGAATTCACTTGCTCTTGGAATTTTTATTTTGGCCTTTTAAGCGGTTTTTATTATAGGCGTTGGCATTGTTATGAACTTTCTTAATCTCTCCTCAAAATTCAACTGAAGCTTTTATTAAAGATTAGATGTTCATTGGAAGTTAATCAGTGAGAGGATAAGCGAGTTGCTTCTGGCCTGCTATTCTCCTCTCAGTGAGGAGTGGTTCTCTGTTTGAGAAGTCTGAACACTACTTGGATTCCTTTGTAGGATTGTAAGTTCGATAATGAACTGACGAAAATGCAAATAAAGTGAGAAGCACGAACCAAAAGCAATGTGCAACAGTAAGAGCTGGCTCATATTATTCAGTGCTACGATAACGTCTGTGGATATTGTAATGTTGTCGTTTATTACCTCTTGAGCATAGAAGCTATTAGTATGTTGCTTTTGGTTGCCGCATGAGAGATCATGTAGTGTCACTGTATCGTTATTTTCTCCAATAAAAATGTTCCATTGGTCTTTCTTGTCGTGTAGAGCATAATGAAATAATCAAGAGAAATTTATCAAAAATGAGATCCATAAAAAAGATAATTAAAATATTTTCATTGGAGAAAGTATGAATCTGTGACACTATGGAGTACGTAAATATTTCTTTGCTGCAAGAGTCTTGTGAATGAAAATGAATCTTATAATGTTGATCATATAAAAATTGAATATATTTTATTTTTATGTCTTATGATATAAAAATAATGTAATAGTAGGACTATCTGAGGCTATGGTAGGGGTGAGATCAGAAGTATTAATGATGTAATAATAAGCAAAAAAGCGGTAAATAAATTATCAAATTTATGTTTGCTTTTCCTTCAGAGACCTCTAAAAGCAATAGGAGTTCGGAACTCGGGTCTACTTGTATCCGAACATGCCATAAATATCTCATTCATTAAGAAAATGAAATGGTCTGTCTTACCTCGTGAATTATGGTGTTTTATCTTGTCCCTCAGAAATCAATAAGAAAAGTTGAGTTTTCATCTTGTCAAGATCTCCAATAAAAAAAAATGCGCATGGAGCACAATTGCAAATCTGTTTCAAATCTCAGATGATGATGATGGCTGGAAAGCTTCGCAATGCTTTCAACTTGTGATCAGGACAGGAATGGATTTGAGGATTGCCTTTTTGCATTTATCTTCCCTTTTACATTTTCAGATCAAATCTCTGTAAATGACACAGGCTATTTTGTCTCTGTAAATTTTTTTTCTCACTAAAGCACAGGTTTTTACTTGAGACAATCCTCTCCAATATAATGTTGAGCATTGGATGTAAACAATTTTTCCAAGCAGTAATTCAAATCTCAGTTTACCATTTGTACTAACCCCTTTCGTTGGTTTTCTCTATTTTTTTTTTCATTCCATGACAGTGGCGATGAAAGAATTATCCATCTCAGTGGAAAGGAAGGCTAATGGATTTGATTCTATGAACCAAACACCAAAAATTACGGAAACGTCTTTTCCATTTCCCCTTCCGAAGCCTGAGTTGTGCATTAGGTAACCATACGTGTAAGTGTCCTTGGTGGAATTTACGAGACAATATTGTAAGAAACCCATTTCAGGGCAATTAAAGATAAATAAATTAAATAATTAATTTCATAAGGAATCTTTAATGTAACGGAGCATAATAAAATTCAATTAATATCCATGAATTTAATTTCTCATCCAAGGGGATCTCAAAATAGAAGTGTTTGTAACATTAATTGCCTAACTTCTATTCACGCTTTTTATCTTATAATTAAGAATTACGGGTTACTTGCATTTCCTTGAGGTTGCGTTTGAAGGACTACAGGAAAAGGTAATTCTTTGGACTTGGAGAATGATTTAATTTGTCAAATTGATAAATCTGTGTCAAAATTAGAAAGGATGGGAGAAGGATGGGAAGTTAAACTTATACAATGGAATAAATTTGAAAGAATTTAGGGGAATTATCAAAAAGTCTAATAATAAGTTAGCAAGTCGCCTCAGCAAAAAAAAAAAAAAAGTAGCAATGGCAAGTTTTGGGATACGAGATGACACTCATGCTTCACCTGCCATTGGAATTTTTTGGTAATTAAATCTTTGAGGCCTCATGGTGATTCCCCAAGAATTTAAAGTTTCTCACAGAGAATTTAAAAGTAGTAGGAAATTATCATAGTCATACCAGCTTCAACACAATATACTAAAGGATTCAAGCTTTGACCATTGAATGACCAAATTATGGACACCATCGAAAACCGTTCGAATCCACAAAAACAGCAGAGTTAAGATATATCCAGCTCAGGTCAAAGATCGACAAGGGAATTTCATTAAAATACAAAATCCATTGATGGTCGTGTCCAGACAATAAACAAGCAATTTCTCTCCTCTTCCTCCGTTTCTCTCCTGTTTTTACTCTTGGGGAGGGGTTTTTAGATTTGAGGAGCCAAATCTTATTAATTCTGAAACATACAAATACGCGTAGAAGTAACACCGATAGGGGCATGCCAGAAGACCTGGCACTGGCAGTATTAACACCTATAGGCGTGCCCTTGACCTTGCAATAGATGAAGCAGGTGCACTCTGCAGTCAATAAAATAGTGTCAAGTAATTATTCTTTCTACTCAGTGTCATGCGTATGTATTAGGATTGTGAGATAAACAAGTCTTTTTATTCCAACTATCCTTCTGCAAGATCTCTTTCATTAAGAAATCCATAATTTAGCAACACCAAGCAAAAGTGCACTTCTCTATTGTTTATAACCTATTTGTAATAGTCCCATGTATGTCATTTTTATGTGTTTAACCGCAAACGCTTAGACTGGGTTGTTCAGACATCCGAGTTTCCATGGATGTCGATGAACCATAATTTTCCCGAAATTTGTACAGAAAAAGAACAAGATTCTTACCAATGGAATGCCTGACATCGCTCTTTCTTCCAAATACCTTGATGGTTTATAAAAGTTACCGTATAGCTCTGACCATCTTTTCAGACGAGTGTATACATAATTGGCCCCAAGCAAGTCTGCCCAGAAAACAATACCGCCCCTGCCACAAAAAAGAAAGGGAAAATGAGATACAAATTAGCGTACAAGGTATGCTGATCCAGCTAGTCGAGCGCTCAAAACAAGTGCTGGACCAAGTAGTTAGGACTCAGAATCAATTACTAATTATTGCAGACAGTTCCAAGAGTCTTGATTGAAGACGGAAAAAATAACTCCCTAAATCCCAGAGAAAGATAACAATTTTTATAGTTCGAATAACTTGCAACTAATCACAACTTTCACAGTGCTGTTATCACCGTGGAGGTCATTCATGCACTATAGTCTGCCCTTGATTCAAGGATAAAAATATTATGCATATGCAGACTAAAATGCACAATAAAGCACAAAATGTCAACAGAATCTCATGTGCATGCAGGAACGTAGATAAGCCACAAGTTACACAGAAAATTGAGCTGATTGGTAAAAAAATCACTCATAGTAGGTCATTGTATCCTTGCTTCTCCCCAAGGCCATCCCTCCTTCCCTTTTTATTCTTATTTATGGCTGTACCCTTATTGCTTTTACTCCCACTTTTAAGAGTGTATTCTACGTGTAAATTGCTCACGGTTGAAACCCCCTTGGCACCTTTCCTAGTGCAAATAAATGGCAATGCAGAAGAATGCAAGAAAGGAAAAGCCAACCGGTGAGAAGGGAAGCTCATCCCGAGAACAGATGCAATGTCAAGGTCTGATGATCGGACAACAATGTCATCATCTAAAACACGACATGCCTCATTCACCACCGGAAAGAGTACCATCTCCAGAATATCTTGGTCAGTCACAGATAAAGGCTGCAAAGTGATAGAGAATTAGATTCCTCCAAAGTTAGTTCTATAAATAACTGAGGAAGCTCAGATCAAAGTGTTACTCGCAGGTCAAAACTGTTTACTCAAAGCAGTGCTGAAATAATTGAAATCTTACTTATGACAACAAAAGAAAAGTACCTTCCCACAGGGCATAATATTGCAACGTCTTATGGAATCCTCAATAATTGGGAGAACTGAAAGATCAGGTTTTGGCTTGCTGCCCTTTTCATAAATGTAGTACCCTTTCCCATTGGCTTTTCCTGATGAATAAAAAGTTTAGAGATGGCCAAGAACAGAAAGTATGAGTTACGAGTCACTACAAGTCATGATGCGTGGTAGACAAACAGGGATTTTTGTAAAAAGAATAGGTCATGCATACCATTTCGCCCACTTTTGACCAGCAGTTCAACCAATGGAGATCTAAAGGTGCGATCAGGAAATGCACTGGCAAATTCTTCTCCAACTGCAAGGGCAACTCCATACCCAGCCAAGTCCTGAAGTCTGCAAGCCACAAAATCATCTACTTCAAAATGGGGAAAAACGCTTCTAAGTTCTAACCCTTTACTCCCAGATTGCCAGGGCGAGGCATATGCCTGTTGCTTTATGTCCTCATTGGTTTAATCATTAAAAGTTTCAAAACTCAGCCCTGGCTTTTTGGTGAATGGCAAGTGGCTTTGGAGTATGTTTATAAATGTCACATTAACTTCAAACAAAATTTATAGAAATAATAGCATAAGATCAACCATAAACATCTGTTTAATCCACATGAAATTTGCATGATCCTGAGATCAGACCTCTTTACTTTTCCTCTTTTTGGGTAATATCGATGAGCAAATATATGAAAATGCAATACATTTTAATTGACAAATGATTATATGATAATATGTACTCTTAAGAGAAGAACATTACTGGAAAGGGCCAATAGGAAGACCAAAATTGCTGATTACTCGGTCAATTCGGAAGATGTCCACACCCAAGTTGGCCAATAAATGAGCACCTTGTGAATAGGGGAAGAAGGTTCTGTTGACTGCAAAGCCAGTGCAGTTACCAACCACAACAGGTACCTTTTTGATGATTTTCCCAACAGTCATTAAATCCAGAATTACTTGTGGAGAAGTTTTCCCAGTTCGTACAATCTCCAAAAGAGGCATAATGTGAGCAGGACTGTGCATTAAGAATGCGGAGTCAGAAATCTTCCACAGAACACGTCTGTTTGTACAGAGAATTAACTATAACAGGAACACAAGATGACAAGATTGGACAGAAATGCACTATCGATCTGTAACTCTAATGTCATCAACTGCGATAACATAGAAACTGCTTGACAACAGAGACAGTCTAGAGAGTAAAATGTATAAAAAAACATTTTATTTTAACTGAAAGAACAAAAATAATTAAATTGTAAGCAAGCGTCTGATAGGATTCATTATGCTAAAATAACTGTAAAGCACATGATTATGCAGATTAGTACAAGGCAGAAGTTAAGAACTAACTGTGCCCATCTCTTCTTGTCTAAGAGCTTGTTTGGAGGTCCGTTCGATAATAGCTTTTACGGAGTTCGAGGAAAACCTAGGTTTTGGAGAAAAGATTTTGGGTGAATAGCTTTTACGGATTCTGAAGCAAAACCTAAATTTTGAAAGATGATTGTGTTTGGGAAGCTATTGCCTTTTATGGAGTTCGAGGCAAAAAGTAAGTAGGAAAGAGAAAGAAAGAAAAAAGAGGAAAAAGAAAATTTATTATGAGAGGGTGTGATTTGACAAGAAAATAGTTTTTTCAAAACCTAAGTTTAAAACCTAGATTTTGTTTCCAAAATAGCTTTTCTAAAAAATGTGAATACTTGGACAAAACCTAGGTGGTTTTGCCACAAAACCTAGGTTTTGAAACTAGGAGCAAAACAAGCTCTAAGGCTCAATTAGACGTCCTAAAACACATTTCGGAATCCAGACTAAAATATGGCGATATGCTTTCTTTGAAGTACCGAAATGAGTAATTTATTCTCTGTTTTATAACAAAAGACATTGTAGAACCTACCTCTCACGTAAATAGCTTCTTAGTCATTTAAATTTAAGGGAAAAAAGGCTTCATTAGAGTCAAAAAAACCAAACAAGGCTTCATTAGAGTCAAAAAAACCAAACAAGTATTGGCCACCAAGACTAACAGAAGATCATTACTACATTGAGCATAATAAGGTTAGGCAGTTAAGGATTAATGATCCTTTATTTCCAAAGCAACAGCTCCATTTCTTTGGTTGGCGGTACATTTTTTCAAAGATGGTAGTACGAGAAATGGTTTGAATAACCTGAAAAAATGAGCTCCCACAATGCGATCTTGAGAGCTGGTCTTTTCACCAATGATGTTAAGATCAATAGTTGATGTATTTGTTGCTAAAATGCAGTTGGGAGGGCAGGTATTCTCAAGATCTTTAAATATATTTTGTTTGAGACTAACATTTTCAATCACAGCCTGCAAAGAGAGAAAACATCATTGATTGATATCCGACAGTATTTCCCAAAGTTAGTTTACAACTACCATCCATTTATAAAATATTATTCATCATACTAAAAACACAAGAGCCAGAGAAACAAACCATCAATGAATATAAAATACACGGGCATTTGTCAAACTTATTTAAAGCATCCAATTCAAAGTCAACTACTTTCCCATTAAAACAAAGGGCTTTCCCCCTATCACACAATATCCATATTAAATTGAAAAGATAAGAATTAAACAACCTACCTCAATGACGATATCAACGTCTTTAAATTCTGAGTAATCAAGCACACCTTTAAGCAGTGAGAGTGTTCTGTCTGCCCCATCTTTTTTCAACTTCCTTTTTGCTACTAAGCCACGAACATTTGCTGTCATGCATGATGAAACAAAAGGAAAATGTAAAGTGCTATAAAATGAATCTTACAAGTGTCGAGGATTAAAATTGTTAAATTTGTCCTTCCACCAATAGTTGCTGATGTTAAAATTTTTCCAACATGTTAAAAAGCAGCCTTCTATAATTGCATCCTAAGCAGTAGAAATCTTTCAGGGAGCAATTTACTGAGCCATCAGTCTTCCAAAGTTGTAATAACAAGCTCTTCCATGTATATGACAGATGCTATGCATATTACAACGAGATTAGAGCATTAATAATCTCTAGATACGTAAATAATTATATATGCCAATGGCCTTGATATACATGTCTGCAATCATCAATAGCAACTGTTCATAGAACATGATGTGAAATATTAGAAATCTCAAGAAAACACCACCTATGGAGCCCAAACCACTGCAGATAATGTATATCATATACAGTATATGGCAAAGTATATATCTTAATTCTTAATAACTAATATAATATCATCCAGTTACAATTAATTGACATTGTCTTCAGAGTTGACTTCTAATATACTGAATAGTTGACTTCCACCAAGAGCTGACTTCTAATAAATGGAGGCTAACTGTAACTTACAGTTAGCCTCCATTTATTGCTCAAATGACGGAAGAATTACCTTCTATTAATTTGATTCCCCTCTGCAAATATTCAGAGTTGACTTCCTTGAGTATAACTCGTATGTTGCTTAATATGAGAGCTGTAGCAATGCCAGAACCCATTAAACCTCCACCAATAACAGCAACTTTCTTTATATTTCTTGGTTTAAGTCCAATATCAGTAACGTTAGGCACCTGGCAAAGATAGAATTCAGGGAACATATCCAAATCAAGAGAGCAGAGTCTTGGTCATTTTTCAGGTTCAAGAATGAGATTATATATCTGCATTAAATGCAAAAAGAATACAAAACATAATCTGTCCTTTGTTGTCTGAAAAGTGTATAAAATATTTTATTTCCTCAAATTTTTTAATAATAAAAGGTTGTCCTGAAGAAAATTTGCCACTTTTTTACACATCATTATCATGCCTTTATTGTCCACAAATAGACAGAAAAACTCTTAGCATCAGGCATACTTTTATCGAACTGCATTTCTTCAAAAATAATGGAACTATGGAAGCACTCCATCAAAAAGTCTCATGCAAAACGGCAATATAGAAAGCAAAGATAAGTTCACCCATTCCAGGTTTCCAGTCATTCAGATTTCACTGCCCATAGAGGAGTTTATATCTAATTTAGTTACCTTTGATACTGCACGCTGGGCAAAGAAAACATGAACTAGACATTTTGAAGTGTCAGATAGGACTAGCTTCTTGAATAGTTCTGCCTCCTGCAATCACTTAATGAATTAGCAAATATTTGAAGTCATCACATCACAAGCTACGCAAATACTTGTGAATGTGAAGTCTGTCAGATACAACAAATAGGAAACAACATGTGACCCTGGAGTAAGATGACAATGATAGAACTACAAACAAAGAAAACTCTTCCTCGTAGACAATCGAAGGATAAAAGTGGGGAGAATTGTGACTAAAGACCAAATTTACAAATCTTTATTCCCAAGGAACACTAACAGTGAATAACTAAATACTTTGCACTTGTAAATGTGCATTGTTTCAGAGGTAAATAGTGTGAAATATCTTTTTAGTTGTAAATATCCGCTATGTGAATGGTAAATGCTTTTAGTTTGTGTTATGTACGTGGTACATTTGAGGGCCTTCTTAATAATTAATTTGTAAATTTGGTCCTTCAGTATAACTCTCCCAAAACATACCCTCAGAACTCCACTGTAGCCTCCATGAACTATTCCATGCTCAATCACATCTAGGCAAGCCTGGTGTTGAGGCATATGTGGAGCAGTCTTCTTGACTTGTTGTCTGGCCATTTTCAACGCCTCATGGGCTTCAGAGAGGGAAACAAGTTTGTCTGTCCTATGAAGTGAACGTATCCAAGGTTTGCGCCTCTCTACAATGTCAATAGCCCACAGTCGAGATACCTTCAACAACTCTTCCGGAGACACAATAGCATCAATAAGTCCTAGTTTCTTTCCTTCTTCGGACATTATTGGTTTAGATGTCTGTAGACAAAACAGGCAATATTGAATTAAACAATTGTGCATAAATAAGTTAAAAGCTGATACTATATGTACGATATGTGCGCATGCGCGCGCTCGTATATATATAGTTCTCTGCTTATCAAGGTCTACACCCATTCTAGCATTTCCCAAGGAATCATACAAACCCTATACAAATTAAGGAGCTAAAGAGAAAAGGCATGAACAGTAGGTGCAATAAATTTGTAGACTTCACGATTCCCACAACAGTCAAGTATACTTGATTTTACATGTTAATGCAATTGCTAAGCATGAGAAAAACCACACCTAAATTAACAACTTCAAAAGCAATTTTCCGGACGTAAGAGCTTCTAAACAGAGTCATAAACAATAATCAAGACCCATGCCTAGCAAGTAAAGAGTCAAAATGCGTCAAATTTAAGGAGCAATACCATTGCTCATAAAACTTTACCATAAACGTAGTCTCTGATGTTTTATTTACCTGTCTCTTTTCCTTATATATAATCAACATTCACCACCTTTTACGGTGATGCAGCAAGTTGCCCAAAATGAAAACAAAAGGGAAAGCATCATACCAGCATCATTTCAACAGCCTTAGACAGCCCTAGAAGCCTTGGAAGACGCTGGGTACCTTATAGATTAACAACATTCGTTAGCAGGTGAGTGCTGTAAAATGTAGAAAGATTCAGAGCTTCTTATAAAGATCATGGAGAACACTCATATGCGTAAGCAGACAAACCTCCAAATCCAGGAATCACTCCTAGTGTCAGTTCTGGAAGGCCCAGTTGAGCTCTTGGAGCAGCAAGACGTGCATGGCATCCCTGTATGCAGTGTTATTAAAATTCACATCATGAAGATATTTGGATTCCTATCAAATGGTGAGGTAAACATTGTGCCAGCTCAATGACAGCGACTAACCATGGCCAATTCTAAGCCACCT
>JANTPZ010008910.1:0-11275 GCA_025593235.1 Vachellia pachyceras
TTTTTTTTTTCAGTTGTCCCAGCCACATGGAAATTCATTTGCATGCTCAACGTGTTTGAAGAGTTCATCCATCTAGCAAATTGAAGTAATACAAGCACTCTGCTTTTAATCAGTGTGCTTATTTCTTTCTGAAGAAAGTGCTTAATATGACTGAAATCGGAAATTTCCATATTATTGAAAAATATACACTGTAAAGCGATAAATAGATAAATCTAAATCTATGAGATGGATTATATGTACTGTCCAATGTTTTACAATTTTTTTGTACTTTTTTGTTAAAGATTGACTCCTGGAAATAGATGAACTTATGTTTTAAAGTGTGCACATATTGAATATCAAAACAATTCCCAGTGCTGACTTTGGTGCTTTCTATTTTGTTTCTGTTTGAAAAACAAAGAGACTGCATCATATTTGTAAAGCTAATTGCTTTACATTTGCAATCTGTAAGATTCAGGAAGTGGTCCTAAGTTGCTTTGATTTGCCAAGGCCATATTATTCTGCAAGTAGGAGAACGCTGCAGCCCTATTGCTCATGTGATTTTGTGAAAATGAGATTAGCTATTGAAGTAAAATAATGGTAGTAAATCAACTTTAAGTTTTTGGTCTTGAAGTCATACTTCTGAGAATGGATGAAAACTGTGATGAGTTATGGTTGATTGGTAAGCTTATTTGTCTCTTATGCCATTAGGGAGATTCACTATCCATCTCTCCTAGATTTTACAGTTTGCGTTAAGTCACATTGGATGTCAGAAGTAAGGTAAATGCCATGGTCAATGGTATTGGATGCCCATATATGTTTTAATAGCAGGAAATGCTCTCTTGGAGACAATTTCTAACATTTTAGGTGATTAGAGAATTTGTAGCTGAGTGAATGCTGGTAGAAATTGTCATCCAAATAGGCTAGGATGAATCAAGAACTCATTGTTATATGATATACATGCGGAAATACCCTAGGCTTTCTTAGTCTATCACTTTGTAATTCAAATCTCTTCAGAAGTGAGTTGAAACAAATAGTTTAGGGAGTAAATGCAAGTCAAAGCTGTTTTATCCTTCAAATCCTTTAGCAATTTTAAGAGAACAGATATTTCCAGATTAGACTATCGGGAATAGAGTCCTGCATGATTTTTATTTTTCTAGTTTTCTGTTTATAACCACATGCCAGATATTCTTAATATTGTGAATCTTGTATTTGTCATCTCAAAACAGGGGCTGTGTAACATGGGATGAGACTAACATTGAAGAAATTGAGGCAAACAAACCTGTGAGGCAGAAAATAACTGAGCCTAAGACTCCATATCATCCTACGATTGATGACGATGGTATGTACAGAGGATCACTAGAACACTTAAACTGCATGCTTCTTATACATCTTCTTGTACATGTTAGATTAAATTTGGCGTCGGATTAATTGTTCTTCTAATGAGTATTTTTGGAGAAAGTCATTCTTCCATATAATAGAATTTTATTGGCCATTACGTGCTCTGATTTCTAAATGCTACATATTGATCTATTTGTTTGTTTGTGAGGTCGGATAGAGGTCTGCATTTGTACTTTTTTTTAGTTCCACGTTCTAACTCCTATTTGTAGCTACTAATCACTTTAATTCCTAATTTTTTTCAGATTCTCCTTCAACTCTTCAGGGAAGCTTTGATTCATGTATTGATCACGACAATATCAGAGGGGTAGCTGAAGATGGGGCCTCTTGTAGTAGAAACAGAACTGGACAATCTAGTGGTTGGACGTCATCTGAGGATGAGGCAGATGCAATGGAACAGGATGATGAAGGTTTTGCTTAACTTTGTGTATAATCTGATTTTGTCAAAAAAAAAAAAAGCAACAGCAGTAGCTTTTTTCCGGATCCAAAGTTTAGATATTTATCTGACATTGTTCATTGTTCAAAATGGTTCTATTGTGATGAGTCCTTGCTTCAAATATTTTAGTTCTCATATTATAGAACTTCAACGAGGCGTGGGTTGATTGAAGTTTAAAAAAAAAATCGTAAGTTAAGCAATTTCATCTGATATGTAATATGAAATAGGGGGTCTGTTTGGTACTTTCGTATTGACATATTACTTACCCTACTCTAACCTTGAATAGGTCGGAGCTCAAGGTTCAAAGAACATAGAAAAGCACACTATGATGAATTTTTTAAGGTCAGGGAGCTACGTCAAACGGGTTCTTTGCTTGAGGAAGTAAGTGATGAAGATAACATTGGGCTTGGTGAGGAGAATTGTGACTCATTATCACTGAGTGCTAGTGTGGAAGGGATAGACATTGATGGAAAGAAAGACTCTCACCATGCCCCTGGCTAATGGTTTTTGGACGGTGATAAGCAAATAAAGCCCACCCCTTGTTTTGGTCTTTTATGTTGTGGATAAGAATAATTGTACAATTCATTTGTATTTTGGATGTAGTATGAGTGTAGATTTTCATTCCTCATCCACAATGATCATTTATCTTTCAAACTAGTATGATTTATCTTTCAAACTAGTATGATCCTTTGCAATCCTGTAATATGAAAAATGTGGTGCTGAGTCCTAATATGAACTCATAAGAGTTTTCAGGAAATTTGTTTGTGGGTGTGAGACTGTTTGCATGGCTCTAAAATGATTTAAATGGGGTGCTTGAATATTTTATAATAGGTTTACATCCGGTTGCTCTTACCTTATCATTCATTGACAGAACTAAAGAGGGCTTGGTTCTTGCAAGGTGTAAATGCTGTGACTGTTGATTTGTCTAAGGCAGACAGACCCAGGTGGAGATTTGTCAGCCCTTGGATTGATGAGTATCGAAAGTAGTTTCTAAACGTTTTTATTTGCAAATAGATTCTCACTAGTAAAATCCCTTTGTTACACTTAAGATGTAATTTTTCCAACTAACATAGCATCAGATTTTGTGTTTAAAAAAAAAAATATATGTTCCCTATTCCTACCTGCAGCAACCAAAGCCAGTAAACTGTCACGGGATTGGTTTGATACAGTGTTGGCAAGCGAAGGGAAGGGATGCTTGTAATTTGCAAGTCAGTTTTTTTGGGTAATTAATGGAGCCCATAATGGGACTTACCTAGATTCCTGCATGTATTCACCAGTCTACGTAACTCTTTCCATGGTTTTAAAACATTAAATTTGTTGTATCAAAAAAAATATTAAATTTTTTTGAAAATAAAACAATGTTAGATATAAATAAGAACAATCTTAACAAAAATAAAAATAATCAACGTCCACCTCATGACTTGTAAAATAGTAACCATTCGTTTTAAAAAGTGTATTATAATAACAATCGGGATATATGTTATGTTTGTCTTTTAAATTAAGAAACGAAAAAGTAGCTTCTACTAATTATCTAAACAAGTAAATATATGTATGGTTATATCCTTTTTTTTTTTGCATATATTATTTACTTTTTAAGATATTGAAATTAATATGGACGAGCATCCCATCTCCGTTGATCTCTTCCAGTTCATGACCCAAGATGGAATAAAGGATGATGGTCACGTGAAGTAAATATCTAAGCCAAAGGGCCCCACAAATTCTTTCCAGTTTCCACACAAAAGATGCAGCCACCTAAATGGCAGGCTGACCCCCTCACCTTCCCCAAAAGCAAAGATATTTTCATCTGCCTTCTTTTTCATCCCCACCTGGTGCCCTCCTGGACCCCACCCTCTTCATCTTCCCATTCCTCCAATGCATTTCCAATCCCTAATTCTCCCCTTTCAAAATTCTTATTTATCTACTTACTTTCCCTGTATTGTTTTCCACCGTCCTCTTCTCGGAAGAAAATATTTAAAACCTTCAAACACGCACATCCTAATATAATATACCAGTCAAAAAGTGCTAGATTAGATTTGATTAGATTATTCTACCAGCTAGAAATATCAATCAATCAATCCAAAAATATCTCCCCGTTTCAGATCAGCGACTTCAAAAACGTTATTTAGCGTCGACTTATTACGACTCCGACCTCGTCATCTCCCTCTCCCTGCTTTCCACTATCCCTCTCTTGGACATCTAATCCCCGATCGTTGATGGAGTCGCAGGCGGAGCACGTACCGGTGACGACAGATGAAACCGCACCGTTGTGGACGGACGAGAAGCACCTGCAGTTCCTCAACTCCATAGAAGCCTCTTTCGTCACCGCAATGCTTGAAAACAACTCTGGCTCAATCCCCCGCATCCGCCGTCACTCGCTTGACTCCTCCGAGGCGACTTCGGATCTGAATCCCCACCGCTCCACCTCCGTCAACCATAGGGTTCCAGGTAATCTCCGCGCTCCCTCTCGTTTCTGGTTATTTCTCTCGGTCCTTTTCGGACAGAGATGTTTAAGGCCACGTTTGGTTCCGCATTCTGAGAAACTTTAACCTTTCCGGGAGCGGAGGGTTTGGTTGTTTTACTGCACCGGCGCTTGGTGCTTGGGAGGTGGCGGGGAATGTGTTGGACGGTTTTTGTCTTTACACAAACCCCCAAACCAAAAAGAATTTTACCATACTCATTGCCATTTCATTTTTTTTGTCTGCGGTGAATTCATTGCCATTTCATTTTAAACAAAATAAATAATTTATCCACAGCTCTATTGTGGACTTGAAGCTTCTATTATTATGACAAGGAATCGGTGGATTAATGTGTGTGTGAGAGAGAGATAAAATAGCACTTCTCTTTGTCCTCGAATTGTGTAGGTCATTGGAGGAGTAAATGATTATATATAATACATTTTAAAAGATTTTAAAAAAATATAATGTATTATTTCTATGTGGCAGTCGCATTATTCAGTTCACATGCATATGCGATGAATCGTAATATAAAAGATAAAAGATATGCATTAATTGTTTAAAATGAAAAGTTTTACACCCTCTAATTCCAAGTAGAGATATATAAGGTGTTCTTGTTGTTGAAGAACCCAGAGCAAATGGGTAATGGAATGATTATTTTTAATTAAAATGCGGAGAATTTGGGTCACTTGTTTAGAATATCCAAGAGGAGTATTTATTGTGTGCGTAGATATAAAATACTGAATAAATAGGAGTATTATGTGAAATGAACATTTAGCATGCTCGATAAGTTTTTCTTTTTTGCCATAACTCATGTACTCGTTAAGTTCCAATTCATTTAAATTGTGATATTTAAACGTTCGTGTTTGGCATATACATATATATGATGCCTCCGTGATTCTTGATGAAGGTTTTTGCTGTTGCTGTTTTTGTTAATAATATTATTGTGGCCACACACACACATGTATATATATATGTAACGTGAGGATAAAGTTGAGGGTGTAAAATTGGCAGGATCGGTGATGGGTGGAAGAAGAAGAACCAAAGTTAGAAGACGCACGAGAATTAGATCATCTCAAGCCTGCAATTCATTCGAGGATCAGGTACCTACCACCTATCACTTCGTTGATGTTCCGTGTACGTACGTGTGTGCCTTGATATTTTAATTCCGTGGTTCATATGGTCTTACTCTTGCACATTGAACGCCAAGGGAGATCTAATAATACTGTGCCTACTCCTTTAAGCTGTTAATTCTTTTAAAGAGATTAAAAAATAAATTAATTGATATATTTATTTTTTTAAAAAAATTAATCTTTCTAATTTATAAATTGATTTATAATATAATTATAGATATAAACATTTACATACATAATTTAGATTAGTTTATTCAATTTGGTTGCTCTCTCAAGACAAAATATTAATTGAGGTCTATACTGGCAGTATACAAGACGGCAAGATACGGTTAGGCACTTGTCATAAAACACCCCCAGAGCCATCGTTCATTGAATCTCTGATCTTTTACTCGTAATTTAGAAAGATAAATGCTCGAGATATATATATATATATATATATATTCTTACATATATAGTTTTGTATTTAAATATCCAAAAAAGATGGGGTGTGAGATATTATATCAAGAAGTTTATAAAGGGAAGCGGGGAGAGAGAGAGGGGCGGCAAATTGCTCCTGTTGATTTGTAAAATATTATGGGGGATTTATTTAAACATCATTAAAAAATGAAGTTATTTATCAAAAGATCTTAAGAGGTTATCAATGACAAATCAAGGAGTACCATTGATAAGTGAAGTAGCTGCTATTGACCACTCTTAGTGCATTTTCATAAAACAATAAATCTCCCAAATATTATCCTCCCCGCTATCTCTGAATATTTTAGTGCATGTGTACGACAATAATATTGTGGGTTGGTCACTTCTTTCATTGCTATTCCTACCCTATGTGACTAAATAATTATGTTAGGATAGATATTTGTCTTCAAATTTGTGGTAACAAGACAGCGAAACCGGGTTTAAGCGGACAAGTGCTTGTAATTTGCAAATCGCTTCCTTATGAAAGGAAACTGATCAGAACAGTAGAAGTTGGTAGCTTTAGAAAAATTTAAATATCTTGCCACGAGAACCAATGGGTTGCTGACATGTGTACCTACCTAACAGGTGGTCCCATGGGTTGGAAATGGACAACATGCTGCTGCTGATGATGAAGAAGAGCAGGCAAGTTCTGTCGAGTAGGTGGTTGCTCGACAAGACCCTGGAATCCTTCTCACACCTCCTTTCATTTTTTATTATTTTTATTTTTATTTTTATTTTCTTGCAGTATTATGTTGTCGCTTTTTTTTTTTTTTTCAAGTAAAAACACTGAATAATCACTTCATATACCTTAACCCTTCCTAGCTTCCTTCGTCAACGCTCCGCTCCTGCCTTGTGTTGTTGTAATTTTGTAAAGGTTCATTTGTTTTTTAAAAAATATTACTTCAATTACGTCTTCTTGTTTTTTTTTTTTGAGTGAAAGCTTCAATTACGTCTTTTTAGAGTAATAGTTTGAACCCTGCTTCTCACCTTATATATATATCTATTGTTTGGTTAGTTCTAAATGGATGGCACCATTAAATTTTTCATCAGTTATGTTCAATGTGGTTTGACTGCGAATGATTTGTTGGTGAAGTTCGTGAGAATGAGTGAGTTGTTTATTTAATATTGAATGGCTAAATGGAACCATATAGTGGATGAAAACTGCTCTCTTGGGGGCAAAAACAAAAAAACGACTCTACTTAGGTTTAAAAAAAAATTACTTATGCTCTCTTAAGACTTTAAAGTAATTAATTTATAACGTATGACTTGAAAGTAGTTTTTCCTGTGCATGTATTATAATCATGCCACGTAGCTTTTGTAATTTCGATATCCTTTTTTACCCTTGCTTTATTAATGGAGGGCATTGACTAATTTTGATAATATTAACATGTAAAGAGAGAAAGTCCTTTGAACTCATATGCCTGATATTTTCACAAGAGCACCAACATAATTAGCATAAATCTGCAAGAAGGATGCAACTCTAAAAAAGCTGCCTATTGAAAAATAGTGTCTTGAACTTATATACAATAATACTTTTTTTGTGGCCAACGTTGTGCCTCCTGTATCCTATTCACTGACAGCAT
The DNA here is from genome assembly GCA_025593235.1 of Vachellia pachyceras. Classification (NCBI taxonomy): domain Eukaryota; kingdom Viridiplantae; phylum Streptophyta; class Magnoliopsida; order Fabales; family Fabaceae; genus Vachellia; species Vachellia pachyceras. Next base: position 7,433 of record JANTPZ010008910.1, read on the forward strand.
TGTAGAAATACGTTTAAATAAGTTAAAATAGATTTTTTTTCACATGCTTACTTCATAGAATTTAATTAACTTTTATCGTTAATTCAAGCATACTCCTAAACTCAATTTTTTCAAAATTTTGTTTTGGATCTGTGTGTGTGTTTGTGTGAGATTCTGGATTTTAACTTAGGGTTCAATGCGGGTTGGTGCAATCAACTTGTTTCCTCTCTCTCCCTGAAGTAGAACCCATAAAAGAATTGAAGATTTATTTGGTATTCAGAATTTGTATCAATGTTTGAATTGGGTGGCCCCAAAATGCTCACACCCTTTGGATTCACTTCAAAGGGTTTTCCTGTTAAAAGAAAAAAAAAATTGTTTAAAAAAACTTCATTGTTTTTTCTTTTGTTCTTTCTTTCTCAGTTTTTCCAAGGTTGTGAAGCTTTTACTTGTTCAAAAAGGGAGGGCTAAAAACTCATTAGAAGAAAATGGTGATATAGGAGAACAGTCCAAGTCAAATTAAATGCGGTCCAATTTATTTATTGTAGCAGTATTTCGGGTACATTTATGGTTTCATCTTTTAAGTGACTGTTTTCATGACTCCAAACTATATATAAAACTCGATCTAGTTTTTACCAAAATGTAGTACCAGTTTCACACCTGTTTAAGAAAAAATATTAGTTTAGATTTAACGAATCATTGATTGTATAATAAGTTAAAATTTGAATTCACATTAAAAGATCTATATACTTTTGAGGTTTTGTACTACTAAGAAAGATACAAGTGTTTAAAAAAAAAAGGAATATAAAAGAAATATAAATATATCAAAATAAATAGTGCATAATTATCCAAACAAAAGGAACAAATAGTGCATAATTATCCCAAGCCGGCATGTGACTGAATCAAATTTACCCGGTGTCATCCATCAATGTTAGTTCAGTTAATCTGATATTAAATGCATTCTTATGCCTCACTCGTTTATCATAAGGTCAATATCTGTTTGGCCAGTTTTATCATATGGTCCTTTAAATAGGCAGAACATATATGATATGATTCACACGGGTCACATATACTATGTATAATGGAGAAACACACACACACACAAACCATCATGGTTATTGAATGTATTAAAAAAATTTGCATGATGTCTAAAATATCATTATGTGAATCAATGCATGAATTGATGATGAATCTATTTCATTATCCCAAAGGAGACCAATACAATCCATCATAGCATTATACAAACATATTTGTCACTGTGAATAAACTATTCAATCGCTCCCTCCTTTTCTAATGTGAGAAACAGTAAAGGAAGTTGATTTTGTTTAAATAAAAGATTTCAATCTACCCACTCTATCTCTCGAAGCTTCTAATTTTTTTTTCTTTTTGAAACCCTTATTAATGATACTGATTTTTCATATTAAATAGATAGAATATTTATCAAATGAGTAGTTAACAATGCAACTAATCATAAAAAGGAGAATGCAAATTTAAATTTCAGAAGGTACATTTGTTAGAAAAGGTTTAGGGACCATTTTTGGTAATTAAAACTTAATGTATTTTTATGTCTCATGCGCACCCTAGTGCATACACGAATTTAAAATTTATAAATTCAGCAAATAAATTTTAAAAAAATAATAAGTATAACTATTTTAAAAAAATTATTTAGTTTTCTTACAAGATTTGTTAATCATAAAGTAAAATAAATTCATCATATATATATTTACCTTGTAAAATATTATTAAGTCAACGTCTAATCAAAACAAACAAATAAACGGAAGTTTCTCGATTCAAAAACGTAACGTAGTGGTACCTTCCAGCGTTTTCCTTTCCATCCCCCTCCTTTTTTTCTCTCTTCCCCCGTTTTCCCTCTTCCACTCTATTGTCTCTCTCTCTCTCTCTTCTCATAAATTCTTATGAGAACCTTCTAGAATTAATCCCACCATTCGTCCCTCCTCTCCCCTTCCCTCTTTCTGGCTTCACTTTCCAACCATGCCGATCATGAAACCTCCCAAAAACACCTCTTTTGGGTAGATTTTACAAGTCAACCTCATCTCAAGATTGCTGTACGGTGTTTTCTAGCTGGTTTTATATGGCTCCACCGCCGGTGGATCACAACGGCGAGTCCACATCCGGTGAGACTCAGAGATCTATTCCAACGCCGTTTCTCACCAAAACATATCAGCTCGTCGATGATCACAACATAGACGATGTGATTTCGTGGAACGAAGACGGATCTACTTTCATCGTTTGGAACCCTACCGAATTCGCCAGGGATTTGCTTCCTAAATATTTTAAGCACAACAACTTCTCTAGCTTTGTTCGCCAACTCAACACCTATGTAATTATCATCGATCGTCTTAATCTTCCTTTTCAATCCGTTGAATCTTTCATATAATTCTATTTTTAATATTTGGATATTCGTAGGGATTCAGGAAGGTCGTACCGGATCGATGGGAATTCTCGAACGAGTGTTTCCGCAGAGGCGAGAAACGGCTTCTGTGCGAAATACAGCGACGGAAGATTTCAACGCTTCCGACGCCGACAACGACGTCGCCGACAGCGAAGGCTGGAGCCACTGCAACTGTGGCAGTACCGGCGCCGGTGCCATTGACTTCTATACCGACAGCGATGCCAATCATATCGCCATCAAACTCAGACGAGGAGCAAGCGATTTCGTCGAATTCGTCGTCCTCAAAAGCTCCAGCTGAGCTCATAGGGGAGAACGACAGGCTGCGTAAAGAGAACGTGCAGCTGTCGAAGGAATTAGCGGATATGAGATCTCTGTGTAACAATATTTTCTCTTTGTTGTCCACCTACGCCAACAATCAAATCGATGGTGCTCTGCAAGGAAAGGACGCGGTGACACCTCTGGATTTGATGCCGTCTAAACGGAACTCCGGGGAGGAAGAGCCGTCGGCGGTGGATGAGTTAAATCCGAAGCTGTTTGGGGTAGCGCTTGGGGCGAAGAGAGCGAGGGAAGCCAGCGGAGGAGCTGAGGAGGAGGAGGACACACTGTTAAGCTTGCATCAGCCGGGGCCAGCGGAGGTGAAATCTGAGCCGTTGGATTGTCAGAACCATCGAGAGAACCAGGAGACAGCGTGGCTGAATCAATGCGCATAGCAAATCGGAGTGTGTGTAATTGGTAACTAGCACATTAGAAGTGAGGGAATACGGTATTAGAGTAGAATAGGAACGGCGTAGAGAATCGGAGTCCGTGGATACGGAGACGCACGTACGAGCCAAGTGTCACGTGCGTCGTTAACCGATTGGGACCGGTTCCAAGAAGCTTCTCAGAGATATTCACAAGAGTCTGCAAAATTACAAAGCGATACGCTATCTATTCCCCACCCCCTAGCTAACTTTTTTTTTCCCTTTTCTTATTTTGGCATTCATGATCGTCTTTGGTCTCTTCACATCTAAATTTATGTAGATCCATATTTTTATTTAAATTCGTCTGCCAAATTCAGAAATGTTGTTCCATCTTAAATAAAATACATGTGCCATTCTAATATATATATATATATATTTCTTCATTAGTGGATGAAGAGAGCTAACATTTTTAGGTATGCATGCAACAAAAGTAGTGATCATTTGCAGTGGCAACAAGAAGCTTCCATGTTTATCTTTTCCATCTCTTTTTTTACTATAAAATTATTTAATAAATAAAGGGGAGGTTATATTCTTTTTTATTTAATAGGATGAGGATGTAGAAGGTGGTGGTGGAGTGAGTTTCGTTTTCAAAGGATGAACAGAGAATATAATATGAGAAGGGGGTGTTTCTAGGTACTTTCCTTTGTTTTGTTTGATTGTGGTGGTAGAAGACTATAGAAGCAACCAAAAACAGTGGGATTCATTTATTAATAT
>JANTPZ010008912.1:0-10063 GCA_025593235.1 Vachellia pachyceras
TGCCAGGCGAGATGTCTTAGAAGCAGCATTCAACAACTTGTCCAGTTCACCAACAGAATGGATACCAATGACTTGTCCTGTTTAATGCCATGACACCACAAGGTATTCAAAATGAAGTTATCAACCATCATCAAAGTTTGGATTTAATTTGAAAGTAGCTGGCTAAATGGATTAGATGACACTATTGTGCTCTAGTCATAGGTAACAATACAGGCAAAATATATTAGCGACTGAGTGCTTGTCAGAACTTAAAAGACTGCCCTAAGCTCGTTATTCAATATTTTTCACATAAAGAGACTTCCATTTTTCTTTTCAGCGTCAATAATTCCATAGGCATGCCAATACCCACCCACTCAATTCAATATCAATGAATTCTTATGCATGGCCATACAACTATACCCAAAGATATTAGAACTAGACCAGAAGGCTATGAGCACAGTTCCCTAGACCATGATTTCTCTCCCAGGTCTGAGTTGACTTGCAAGTTACAATCAAGACCCTGTTGGTGTTGTACTTGTAAGCATTCGAACATCATATGATATGCGCTATTGCCCTACAAATGTGTTTAAATATGGATTCTACCCTTTCTTTTCCAAGTAATATCAGCCAGAGTCACTAATGGCATCTTTTATTTTCCCGATCCAAAAAAAATAAACAAACGGAATGAAAAGCCAGGCAATGACATCATAGTTCTTTCAAAGTTTGATGGAAAGAAAAAGAAAATCTTACAATCAGCATGGGCGACAGGTATTCTCAACAAAACACAGACTACAGTCTCAATCATGTTAAGGCCAAATAAGAACAAACCAAATGCCCATAATCCGCCGGTCTTTTCATTCTTCAAGCACACCCAATATTCCCAATTAATGATGAATGATATAGGCAGCCGGAGAGTGATAAGTAATATGAGTGCGCGTGTGTGTGCGCGAGCGCGCGTGTGAGAGAGAGCGAGAAGGATGGTTACACAATCATAAATACATTGCTCATTTTTAGTCTAACAAAATATAAGAAATTGTGCTAATTAATTTGGAAATTGTAATAATTAATAACATCAGACAAAATGAGTAAAAAGACGTACCGTCTTTTAAAGCAGACAATGACTCTTGAACCTGGGGAAAAAAGCCAAAACAAATTTTGAGCTCAAACTAGATCACTGCACTGCGTTATGGAAATGAATATGAAGTGATCCAACCTGCAAGTTCTCTGCATAGTTATTTCACATAAATTTATTGCTCACTCTTTACCTTATTTCATTGCTTACTGTTGCCAGGGAGGGGAGGGGAATTTCAATTCCCTCAAGCCCTTAATTATTTAAAATACAACTGACACTGACTAACAGTGTTGTATACCCAACTAAAAATAAGAAAAGCATTCAACTATTATGCAAAGGGTGCTAATAAATTAATCCCTAAAACGTCGCCCAAGACAGCTTAACTGTCAACAAGTTTGTTCGGAAATTCCACTCTATCCTACATCTACCTGAACTTCGGCTTGTTGTTTCTTCTTCAGTTCAGCTCTCTTCTGCTCCCTTTGCTTGCGCAAGCGTTCATATTTTCTCCTATGCTCCTCAATTTTCTGGGCATTAGGTTCAACCTATCAAAGTTAAAATATATAATTACCTCTTTTGTTTGCTAGTTCCTATCTCCCATGGGCAGGGAAAAGTGGGTGGCTTACTTTTTTTAGGGCCATTCCAATTTCTTCATCAAAGTCTAACTTCGAAGCTACATGAAGATCACTAGCTGCTTCCTCCCATAATCCCAACATGGCCCTTGCCATTCCCCGTATTTTGTATCCTTTAGCTGAGTCAGGATTAATCTGGAATAAACAAAGTAACTTTGAGAGTTCGAATCTACACATACATGTCATGTAGACATAGCCAGCCTCATCAAAATTTCAGTAGCAATCAAAGCAAAACTTCCAAGCTTTCTATGCAATGAGTTACAGCATGGTAAGAACCAAGAACTAAACCTGCAAGGCAGTATCAGCATCACGAATTGCAGCATTTGGCTTCTTCAACTTGATAAAGACACTAGCTGAAAGCAAGAAATTCAATATAAGTTTCCGAAGTCCAAGAAATGCAGAAGGCAGTAAAATAAACCACATTTACAAATAGCTTTTTGGTTCTTGAAGATAAATTATTAGAGAACCTCTGGTAGCATAGAGTATTGCTGAATGAGGATTCAAGACAATGGCTTCTGTTAGTTGATCCACCGCATCATCCAACTTCCCTGAAAAGCATAGACCATCAAATTGAAAGAGGAAAGGAATCACCAAGAAACAAAGTACAAGAGATATCAGATCATTGCACTATCAGGGAAATTTAAGCCATGCCTTCTGAAATAGAATCCATGGCCTTAGATTTTGCAACTTGCGCAGCATCCTGCTGATCTTCTGTCACCTCAGCTGAAGAATCTCCCATCTGCCAATCAATTATAAACATGTTTTTCAGAAGTGAACATCATGCCATGACCACCACCCACCTTCACCATACCCTCAGAAGAAAATATTAGATAGAAAGGCAAGAGACAAGGTTGTAAGATACACAGTTGGAAATCAACTGATTTACTGCCAGTCAAATACCTTCTGAGGAGGGTCATTGTCAGGTTCAACGACATCAGTATTATCCTATTCAATATCAGATTCTACAACTTCATCTTCATCTTCTCCAGATAAATCAGCTCCTTTAGCATCAGAACGCCCTGACATGTTGTCAGCAACTTTCTCCTGCACACGAGTTTGCTATAAGCAGAACAAACAGGACTAAAAATGAAAGAATTTTACTTTACAGAAGAAATTTTCACCTCTTTCACCCATATTTCTCTTTATTAAATAAATTATCAGACTTTAAAAATGCAAAAGATTGAGTACAGAACCACCATTTTGGGATACGATCAGAATTAAGGAACTTAGTTACTCTTATTTCCATAAATGCATCTCAATGTTCCCCAGTTGTTACCATCCAAATTCTTCCTTTTTTTTTTTGGGTGATATGTACTGGTAGAATTTGGATGGATGTTACCATCCAAATTCTACAAGTACATAAATAGTGAAATTTGAAATGAACATGAGCAAAGGAGCAAAAGAGAGAAGAAATTGAATTAGGAATAAGGGGCTCACCGTTTTCGGTTCTGCAGGTAGCCGAGCACCTAAGCTGCAAGAACAAGTAATGCAAACGTTTCAGAGAAAGAAATCATGAAACCCAAGTGGAAAACAAAATGAAGAGCAAAGCTATCCGCAGACACTTGTAGTACCTGAGAAGATAAGACTTGAAGAATGCAAAAGATGGGTCGTGAAGAAGGGAAGGATTTGACTTGCATCCATCAATAAATTTCTTAAGCTCTGCGACTTTGGCATCATCCATCGATTGATGATTTTCTGTCTCTATCCAAGACCGAACCACCACTGATTCTGTTTCGCACTGAAAGCACCTGAAGCACTTGGAAATTCCGGGTTAGTTATCCGGTATAGTTACGCAGTATGGCCTCTGATCCCTGCACAGAGTAACGCCTTTGCTTGGTTTTCTTAACAAGGATGGGAATAAATTAAGGTTTATGTCCTTAAGTTTTTCTAAGAGAAAAAATAGTTTAGAAATTTTAAAAGTTGCAGCCCTTTACCATTAAAAAATTAATGTTGATCAATACCCCATTTTGAAATTGTTATGATTGCTTTCATTGTAGAACAACTTTTAAAGTTACATTACTACATAAAACTTTGAGAATAATTTTACACATTAATTCATTAATTAATAATCGAAATAGGTAGAGTTCTGATATGAACTAAGCTTCTGATTTTATCAAAATAAAAAAGGACCCTAATCATGTACTATTAACTATTTAATCACATTTTCATTCAATTAATTTTTGTTTATTTTTTGGTAGGACGATTTAAATCCAAATAGAATTATTCTGCCCATTAGTCTGTCAGTTGTATTTCTTTGATTTTTGATTTAATATGAAACTAAGTTGTACAAACACCCTTAGTATTTATTTTTTATTTTAATTTAAATATAAAATTAGGTTGTACAACCACTTTAGTATTTATTTTTTATTTTAATGCATAATCGGGTTGTACAAAATTGAAAGTACGCTTGGACTTTAGTATGATAAAACTATTTTTTTTTATTTTTAGAAAACATCTTAGCTGTCATATTCTTATGTTATATCATTCCGACCTTGAATAATTAAATCCGAAACTTAAGCTCTCAATTAAGGTCAAAAAAAATTAGAATTGAAACTTAGTTTTTTTTAACTAAACATGTATTTTCCTACAATATGTCATCTGTTCAAGGTAGTGACGGATGCTAATTGCAAAAACTTTTCCCAACGAAAATTCAACACTTATTTTATCCCATTATGAAAAATTAGCTGCTTTCGTTAAATCCAACCCTATTGATAAATACAAACTTGACTTATTTTTTGTTAAGTATAAGTATCCTTATATTGAAGAACGTTTTATTTGAGGCACCGTCGTGCAGTAATTGTAGGCATCTCTCTCTAAGGGAATTCAAACACTAGTACGCTGCGTTATAAGGGATTAATTCTTTCTGCTAGACACAATCCCGACACCCATTATGGGCTATGGGTTAGGAAGGTAACTTGCAAGAGAACTGAAAATAGGATTCACCCAAAAATAATGTATCCATTTAAAAACGCAGTAGAAAAATACATTTACGCAAGTTGAGGTGAATATGTAAAAGATATTATCTTATCTTGCGAAAAAATACTGTTAAACATATATTTGATTTTTGAAAACGTTATTCTAAACAAACCCAATATTTGCATCTCAAATTAAAAATATTTATATAGAATTGTATCATTTACAAATCATGTTATATTAGGTTCATTTGGGAATAAGGTAGAGAAGTACTTTTACACAAGTCGAAGTAAATATGTGAAGGAGATTACCTCGTTTTATGAAAAAACACTGTTGAATATGTGTTTGAGGAGTGCAAACGCTCCCCCAAACACAACCATTAAATAATATAGCCTAATAGCATATAAAAATCATAAAACTAGATAAGCACTTATAACCACATTCAACAGTGTTTTTCTGCAAAACGAGATAATCTCCTCCACATATTTGCCTCGGTTTGTACGAAAGTACCCATAAGTACTTCTCCACCGCGTTTCCAAACGGACATAATGCAGGACAGGACCGAGGTCAATTCTTTCTTTTAGGAGAAATCCTACCCCCTTTAGCACTTTTAAAATATTAAAAAACTTAACTCATTCCCTTAATCCATGTACATCCATATATAAAAAAACAAGTTAACTTTCATTCAAAAAATTAAAGATACAAGTTAGACTTAAATTAGAGGAAGAGATGCTAATAGACTAAGGGTCTGTTTAGACAAGCAGTGTAATAAATGACTTTTTTGGAAAAGGAATTTTGAGTAAAAGTTAAAAGTGTAAAGTGATTTATGTTCGGATTAGCGGTGGGAAAATGACTTTTTTGAAAAATAAAAAAGCGTTTAGATAAATATTGGAGAAGTGATTTTTGTTATCAAATTACGTAAAAGGACATCAATATCATTAAATGTCACACATTCATATGGATTTTATTTTAACTATTTATAATAATTTTGAGGAAAAAACAATGATAAATATTAAAAAAGGATTAAATGGAAATATATGTAAATTAAAAATCACGGAAAAAGAAAAATTGTTTCAACTAACTATTAATGCTACATAACTAATTGGATCTTAACTAATTAGATAACATTACTAAACTATCACTAAAAATTAAAATTATTGATTAATGTTACTTCCTTAATTTATTAGTTAATTTTTTATTTCCTTAACGCTCCCCCTACAAAAAAAATGCATGTGCAATCTAGTTATCCTTCACGTTGTTATATATTTTATTTTATTATTATTGCATTGATTGATAGAGAGGGGAGGACACACTACCAACTGCCATGAGCCGCTCTCCCTCAACAACTACCAAAAGTAAAAATTGTGCTTGCTTGAAAAAATTTATTTACTCCCCAAAAGCACGTTCAATAGTGTTTTCCACAAAACGAGATAATCTCCTCCACATATTTACCTCGGTTTATGTAAAAATACTTATCTACTAACACTGCACAACAATCAAAGATGGTAAAAAGGTGGAAATATTTTCAGCTTCTTCTCATAAGCCCCTTTTATCAACCCCTTTTACCTTAAAAATCCTTCTTGTCAAAAGTGTACCCAAACACCAACAAATAGCTTCACTGTAATACAGTATACTAATTTCTTCTCATTGGATATGCTCTCTGGAAAAATGACAACGTCCGTTCCCCCACTGCTGAGGAGGATGATTTACTAGCACGGAGCTCTAAGAAGGTTAAGAATGACAACAAACTCATATGAGGGAATATGCTACGAGGACACTTGCCAGTGTTAGGGTCTAAGACTACAACTATTAAGGAAGGGGTGCCCTCCTTCATAGAGAAACCTAAGGGTGTTAGTAAAGAGGAGGAAGATATGGAACAAGCAGAAGAAGAGATGTTATCAAATGATACCTTTTCTAAAAAGTCTATGGACAACAAAGAGGTTGAGAATGTAGAACCAGTTTGTGTAACAGTGGAGGATCCTAATAGGAACTTCCCAACATTTTCTTTCTCACAGAGAATGAAAAAGAAGCTTCTTAAGGCCTGGAAAACAGTAGTAATTGTCAAGCTAATGGGAAGACAGATTGGGTACAATTCTTTGCTTCAACGGCTTCAGCCATTGTGGGCAAAGAAAGGGATTCTTAAAGTGATTAACATTGGTTATGGGTACTATGTTATCAAGTTTTCTAGTAAAGACGACTTCCTGCATGCATTGACTGGTGGGCCTTGGATTGGATGCTTTTTTATCACTAGTTGATAGTGCAACCTTGGGAGCCTAGATTTAAGCCTCACAGAGCTGAAATCACCAAAGTTGCGATCTAGGCCTGGATTCCAAAGTTACCTATGGAATACTATGATGAAGAAGCTCTCACGCACATTGGGAATAGGATTGGTAAAACCTTAAAGGTGGATATGAATACCTCGTGTCAACTGCGTGGACACTTTGTTGTCTTAATGGAGTTGGGCAAACAGTTAATGCCTGGATTTAAACTCGACGGTGAAGAGCATTATCTGGAGTATAAAGAATTACACCTTTTATGCATAAAATGTGGGATCTATGGTCATCGACAGGAGGAGTGCTCGATGATATCCTCACCAATTAATGCAAGCAAGGGAGGAAGGAGAGAGGATGCAAATAATGAGCAGCGTAAGGATGATCGAGGACAGGAAGGTATTGTTCAGCAGTGGAAGGTTGTGGAGAGACGAAGGTATCGAAAACCACGGGAGATGTACTACCTGAGAAAGGACAGTAGAAAGTCGTGCCTAGGAGGACAGAGAAGAGACTGAGAGAAAACCTAACAAGTGTAATACCCTTCCTTAATACCAAATACTTAACTTATGTCTAGTTTATTAATCAAAGTAAAATCAATAATTAGTAACTTACTCCAATCCACTTCCGTTATGCAACTCTAATCCATTATATCTTAAAATTACCAACATTTTGCAGTAAGACATGGTTTGCCAAAATGAGCTTTATAGATGGCAATATATAACAGTCAACACATAAATAAAAGAGGCGATGCAGGAATATCTTACAGCCTCATAACTCTCCCCAACTATTCAGCATAATATCTATCACCTGAAAAATGTTAATCTGATATAATGAGACAAAAGTCCCAGTAACCAGTATTTCTACTTAAAAGGCATACGAGCGAGTGTCAATGAGAGATAAAGAATTAATTGTATAGGAAAACAGTTTCACAAGTAGTACTTGACTTCCCAAATAGTTGATAATCATCTATTCACATTCCACCAAATTCAAGTATGTCAATACCAGTATAATCATTATTACCATGATCATCAAGACCAATCGGATCAAAATCAAATCATAATCACATCGTCACATATATCTATCAAATCATAATCACATGGATTTCAAGCTTGCATCAAATAGTACAACAAATCATTATACAGTTGTTTGTTATCTTTTCTTTCTATTTTCCCCTTATTTCTCCCCAGCCTTATTCCCTTTGATTGAACCCATGGGCTAGTGCTGTCCCATGTAACTAGTAGTACAATTTAACGATCTCATTGGTAAGTGATGTGGACTGGCCAAGTACCACAGAGCACAAGACCGGACCATGGGTTCCCCCTTCACATCGCAGGGGTGTCATAAGCCCTCATCGTTACAGCCTGGGAACACCTGGTAATCAGACTCGGAATGTCCACAACATAGGATCACCCTGTAATCAGACTCGGAGTATCCTATGATGAGGACATAGGATCTTTCAGTAATTAGACTCGGAAGTCCTCCAATCTTATTTCCATTTTGGCATGTCAAATATTCACCCCCTTATACTCCTTGAATAATCTCCCATCAGTAACCACGACCTCCTCTTCCAGTTACACAATTATCTCCTAATTACATTTAAACAAGTACATTCACATATGCACATCATTAGCAATATACACGCATGAAGAACATATACCAAAACCTTTTGCAAACGTTGCTATTACAACATATTTAATATTTGACTCCAAACATCGCAACATATTTCCAATATTATCAACACAAAGTTTATCAAATAATAATATTTCATCACCATTAATTCAAAATCATTCACCAGACATGTCCCAAGTATGCATAATAAGTAGAAAGCGGTTACCTCTTATCCAGCAAAGAAATACTATGATAATAGCAATCTCGTGCCCAACACCAACAATTTCTACAATTAGTCTACACAATTATGCATTACCACATATTAGTTTATTTCTTTAATATTTCTCATATATTCTGATTTTGTAAAAACCCCAAATATTTACTAAAAATCAAATATCTTAATTTCCTTCAAATTTCTATTTATTATAATTTTACTAAAATTCTAAATTCTATTTTAAAACTTTAATAATAAAATTAAATCATTAGAAATTCGCCATTACCTCCATAAACCTTAATTAAAATATCTAATCCTTCATAAATTCTTTATTATCCTCAATAATCTCAAAAATAAACTATTTAACTCAACTTTCGATAACTCAAAATATTCTATATATTATAAATTTTTATGAAATAATTTATAAAATACCTTAAATGTCCAATAAACAAATCCAACCATATGAAACATGGTTATAAAAATATATCTATTATTATATGATCTTCTATAAATAAAACTCTAATAGTATAAAAATATGAATACTAAATTATTTTCTAATCAACATAATATTTCTTCTGTTAGATAGAGAAAAATATTTAAAATAACTTTCATGAAGGAACTATATTAAAAATAAGACATTTTACTTACTTAAATAATCCCAAAAGTATAACCTTGTTACTAAGAAACTCCCTTTATGCTTCTTTTCTCTCTCCTTCCCTCTTTTCTTCTCTCTGCTCTCTCTCTCTCTCCTGTGCTGTGTGTGCGTGTGAAGGAGGATGTGGGGGTATATATAATACCCCTACCGCCATTTTCCCCTAACATGCGTCAGATCCCTCTTTTTTTCCTGGATAATGCTGAAAGAAGGCAGAGGAAGAGTTTGGATAAGGAAAAGGGGAAAACTACACTTTTGGCCCCAAAACCTTATAAAATTACAATATGGCCCTTTTTCACCTTTTTTTAAAAAAATCTGAAAAATTAGGATATTACAACAAGCACGTAGCAGGGGGTACACTTTTATTACTTACCATGGGAGAGTGTTGCAAGGGGAATGATGAAGACAGTACAATGGAAAGAAATATGCCAAGCATGGTACAGTATGGGGAGAAGGAAGAGTTAGTGGATCAAATGGGCGGAATACAATGTCCTGGCCCAGTGGATCCGGAGATTTTATGGAGGAGAGCCCAGTAATTAATGGAGAAGTCAATGGGCCGAGCATGGACAGCCCATTCCCGCAGCAAAGACTTCCAATAATTTTTTTTTTAGGTAAGGGTATTACCCAGGGTATCCACCGCCGGCAGCAGTGACTAATCCCCTCGCTGATTTGTGCGGGCTCCTCGATGGGAGGGACAGCTGGCCCTGGGAAGCTGCTGCATGCCCA